>CAUYRH010153618.1:0-12669 GCA_963574655.1 Perodicticus potto | reverse complement strand
CTTAGATTGGCTCGGCATCTGTAGCTCAAGCGACTAGGGCACCAGCCACATACACAGGAGCTGGTGGGTTCTAATGTAGCCAGGGCCTGCCAAAGAACAATGACAACTACAACAAAAAATAGCCGGGCTTTGTGGTGGTCTTCTGTAGTCCCAGCTGCTTGGGAGGCTGAGGCAAGAGAATGACTTAAGCCCAAGAGTGGGAGGTTGCTGTTTGCTGTGACACCCAGGGTGACACCTTGAGACTCTGTCTCAACAACAAAGAAGAAAATCCTCAGATGATGATGCTGCCAGTTAAGTAATTTACTTCAGTGTGAATAAATTTATTGCTCTTACAGCAGAGAGTGAAGTATTTATATTTAGTATAATATTTATCTCACAGTTTTAATATTGTTTAAAAGTTTTATTTTTCAGGGAGAATCTGAATGTCTAGTATTTGCCCTTTTCCCTACATTCTTTTTTTTTCTTTTTTGCAGTGGTTTTTGGCCGGGGCTGGGTTTGAACCCACCACCTCTGGTATATGGGGCTGGCGCCCTACTCTTTTGAGCCAGAGGTGCCACCCTTCCCTACATTCTTTATAATGCCTCGTTAAAATTGTTTGGTTTGCACTTTGCTCTAAAGTATGTATTTTAGAAGTTCATATGCATTTATAAAGATATAGAATGAGATATGTAATATCCATGTCTATAAACCCTTCTTACTTATCAAAAAGGTAAAATGTAAATTACAAGCATTGTGTATACCTTGTGTTCTGAATACTACATAGGAGTAGCCGACAATCCTTGGTGGAGAATGCATCAGTATATAGATTTACTCAGATCTGTGAAGTCAAGAGGCTTATTTTTCAGGTAGAATTTCTTACATTGACTGGCAAAAGTAACTCATTTAACTTTTTAATTAGAACCATAGTTATAAGACTTACGACTAAAAGTATTTAAAGTAAAGCCTATTATTTCTAAAAGTAAATATACTGCGAAAATTAGATGCAAAGTAACTTAGGATGTGTAAGCTTATTTCCCAATTATTTTATGTTTAGAAGTTTTGTATGTGTAATTTTGTAAAGGTGTAGATATGTTTGTATACATTTTTCTTTTCCCTTTGTTGTATCATAGTTTCTGTGTACACACAAATGAACTGGAAAAACTTTGTATTACTTACATTCAATCCCATATATACATATGTTAAAAAAAAGGCAAATCTTTTTTGTCGTGTAAAAGCTTAACTAAGTTATTTATAATTTGTTTTAAGTGGAAATAAGGTTTAACATTTAGAGAAAAACCAAGTTAGAAATCTCAGAAACTCTGTATTTTAATGCTCATGCAGTGGTGCCTGCTTACCAATCAAGCTCATTTCATCACCCAAAGGAACTGAAATGTTTTCAGGTCCTTGATTTGACACAGCACCAAGGCTGACTTACTAATGGAAAGGTTTTTAGGCAGTTCTCTCCAAAGTTCTTTCTTGGGAGTAAAGATTGGGGTCGGAGTAGAGTATAAATGTCAAAACATTTATACATTTATAAAGTGAGGTGAAGCCTATGTTAACCAGTTTGATGTAAGCATTCAAAATTATATAGAAAACCAGCACATTGTACTTCATAAATGCAGTAATGTACACAGTTATGATTTCATAAAGAAAATTGTTAAAAGGAAAAAGAGGAAATTTTAGAAAAAAAAATTGGGGACAGAGCAGAAGGAATGGCAAGTGGATTATAGGTTAAGCTATTGTTCCTGGGCTAGTTTGGTTTGATCTGGTACAGCTGGAGTCTCAGTCTCCTGGCTCTAGTAGATTGTTGCCTGGAAAGGGGCACCTGGCAGGCCAGGGATTGGCAGGTCTGATGTGACAGACACCATGGCTATTGTGGGAACAAGAACAATGAGACAAAATTGCATTAAATGTTCCATTTTAAAATCCCATGTAAAGGAATGCTTCCCTACTTGGACACCAGCCACAGCTGTCACCCAGAGGGTGGGCACTCTGGGCACGAGGTCCATAGAGCTGCTGGTGGAGTCTCTGTTTCAGGAGCCCCAGGAGCACCACGCCCTGCATTAGGTGCTGCTGACTGTGGTCTAGCCTCTGACTTCCCAGATCAGAAACTTCTTCCCCTTTCCTGCTACTGTGTCTTCCTAGCACTGGGTAAGCTAGTGTGATTGCTCTAAAAATGCACACGTTTTCTGCAAGTTAGGGCATCTTTGTTACTGTGAAATATATGAGAAGAAAAGGTGAAATTGGCTCAAAATTGATTCGGTATATAGAAAATTGTTGATAAACAAAAAGATCTCTTCATATTATGTGAATATGATTTTAGCTTGAAATATTTAGAATTTATAAAAAGAACTTTCGACTTTGTTACTTACTTTTATATTCAATATTTTTTGTTATTGTTGATTGTAAAAATTTGGGGATCATAATTATTAAGAAGTCTGGATCAGGCTCGGTGCCCGTAGTGCAGTGGTTACGGCGCCAGCTGCATACACCGAGGGTGGTGGGTTTGAACCCGGACTGGGTCAACTAAAAACTGTAACAGAAGAATAGCCAGACGTTGTGGTGAGTGCCTGTATTTCCAGCTACTCAGGAGGCAGAGGAAAGAGAATCACCTACGCCCAAGAGTTGGAGGTTGCTGTGAGCTGTGGTGCCATGGCACTCTACTGAGGGTGACAGAATGAGTCTCATTCTCAAAAAAACAAAAAATGTCTGGATCAGTAATTAGCTGCTCAATTCACAAAACCTGATAGAAACAATGATGGTTAAGTAGCGAGTACAATTTTTCATTCAGCTTTATGAAGTTTTTTTTTATTTTTATTTTTGAGACAGAATCTTACTTTGTCACCTTTGGTAAGAGTGCCCTGGTGTCACAGCTCACAGCAACCTCAAACTCTTGGTCTTAAGCGTGTCTCTTGCCTCGGCCTCCCAAGTAGCTGGGTTTACAGGTGTCTACCACAATGGCAGGCTATTTTTTTGTTGTTGCAGTTGTCCTTGTTGTTTTAGCTGGCTCGGGCTAGGTTCGAACCCACCAGACTCTGTGTATGTGATTGGCGCCCTACCCACTGAGCTATGGGTGCCGCCGGCAAAGACAGCTTCTAATATAAAATATGCTGTTTGAAAATCATAAATAATTTGAAGGAAAGAAGCAACTTAAAGGGAAGAAACCTCCAAGAAAATATAAGAGGACAAAGTATACTCCTGAATATTAGAAATAATAGTAAGAAGAATAAAAGTAAAGTCCTAAAAGAAAAAATTGGGGTAGAGAGAATATAGCAAAGAATGAAAAGGAGAAGAGTAAACAGAATAACTTAAAACAACCCAGGATTTCAGTTTCTGAATAATGTAGGTTCCACAAAGGGAACAGAGTATGAGGAGGACATTATGATTCACATAATTTTAAAAATTTTATCCAGGGCGGTGCCTGTGGCTCAAAGGAGTACAGCGCCAGCCCCATATGCTGGAGTTGGTGGGTTCAAACCTGGCCCTGGCCAAAAACTGGAAAAAAAAATATATATATACACATATACATAAAATCCAAAATTAATGCTCTTGAGCTTCCTGAATGGATTTAATTAATGCTCCTCTTAGTGTACAAGGGGCCTTCCAAACATTCATGGAATATGTATATTATGAAAAATATACATAGATTTCAATATTTGCAAAAAATAAACCCATACTAACTTACAATAACATGCCCAAACAGGATCTAGTTTGAGGCACTAATAAGTTCTTTTCAAATTCATAAGGCATAAATTTCAAAGAACCTCTGTCAGAACAATATGAAATCTGCTAAAATTGAAGCAGGAAAAAACATCAAATTTATACTTAGGCTTGGGTGGAAGAATGGTGAGATAATTGATGTTCTATAAAAAGTTTATGGAAGAAATAATGTCCCCCAAATCAGCAATTCATAAGTGGATATCTCATTATAAGAAAGGATGGAATGAAGTTGAAGGTGAAGCCTGCAATGGCAGATTATCTGCATCAATTGACTGGAAGAGAAAAAAATCATCTCGTTTGTGTCCTAATGGACGAATACCAATGAGTAGCTGCAGAAACAACATCATAGACATCTTTCTTAGTTCAGCTTCTATAATTTGGACCAAAAACTTAAAAGTTGAGAAACCTATGCCCTTGATGAGTGCCAAACAATTGATGTTGTATCAGCTGCAGACAAGAAAAGATCTTTCAAAATAACATCTGAAATAGTGATATCAAGATCATGAAGTATTTCTTCAAAGAATTGTAACTTTCTACTACCAGTGCAATCGTGAAGACAAAGTACAATCAAAACAACAGCTACAAGACAGTGGAGAAAATGTAGATGGTTACAACTCATACATATGTGTGTGGGAGAGACACTGTTGGTATATAAGGTGCAAAGCAGGGATGCTAATCCATCCTGTACTATGCAGAACAGCATCACAACAAAAAAATGTTCCCCTCACAAATTTCAAAAGTGCTACGATTGAGAAACTTGATTTACCTGAATGTGAATGAGGAACAGGGAGGGGGATACTAACATCTATGAGGCTCTTTTCATGTGTCAGGCACATTTATAACACCTTATGTGAATTAACTCATGTGATTCCCACCACTCTATGAGAGAGTTCTATTATGAATCTCAATTCATAGACATACATAGGGATGTATAGATACAAATATACATACAGGAAGGTCAGGGAAGTTCTATCCCTTGTCTACACTTTCAAGTTAGAAAGTTAAGAAGTGTGCATTCAAATTCAGTCTCATTTGAGGGCCCAGTCTCAGTGTCTCAACCACTTTCTGGCATCTCTTTATTAAGGGGAAGTCCACAGGCTTGAGTAGTGTTAAAGCTCTGATCTAATATTTGACTAATGCAATCCCAGGGAAAATCAGTAGAAATGGCAAGTGACTGTGCCCCTGGATCTCCCTCTTGTAGAATGATGCATAGATTCCAGGGGATGACAAGGGGGTGACAAATGGGAGCCACACACTACTCTGCATTGGGGATTAGAATTTCCTGAGGTGAAATTATAAACCGAGCAGAACATTGAGTCCCAAAGGATCTGATGTTAGGTCTGTGGCACAGGACACAAACACAGGCTCAGTAACATCTCCCCTCAGGGGCTCATCAAACTTGGGAGGAAAGAATAAAGCAGAAATAAGTTTCTGTGCTTCTAATCGATTCGTACAGAACTGTGGAGCATGAGATTTTCATTGGAGTCAGTTGATTAGGAGGTTCATATAAGGTAGTGGTTTTGCCTCTTGCAAGTGAAGAGAATCATATGTGAAAATTCTCTGATAGAAATTATGGCAGAGTCCCTAGATTACCTCTTCTAGCACACTAAAGGCTGAAGTCTGCTCTAAGGCTATTAGAGGAGGAGTCCTCATCAGAGAACTTGAACTCTCAGGACAGTGGGAGGAAGTGCCCTGAATATTCAGCAGCAGTGAGGCCTCCAATGTTAGCAAGGTGAGCCTTGAGTCACTCGTGTTCTGTAATTTTCTTTCAAACACAAAACAATATAAATGAAGGGTTCTCAGGGGACAGAATTTAATTATTGCTCTTTCTAGCTACAATCCTTAATGAGGCCTACAGAGAACGGAGGGAAAGATGTGCAGAGAAACTGGGAGGTCTACCAGCACTCTCTCTGGATAGAGTCACAACGTGGGTCCAGAGAAGGAGGAAGTGGAAAATACTTGGAAATCCTATGAAAAGTCTTGCTTTTTAGATGCCTTCTTTTGTGTTTTTAGACAACCAGATTCAGATCCCTTTCTGGAGACAGAGTGGGGACCCATTTTCAATGTCACCTCTATCCCTGTTCCTACAGATCACATCTGTGGAGTGGATGGCTGTGGAAAATGCCTCTTCAGTGACGGAGTTCATTCTTAGCGGATTAACAGACCAACCTGAGCTCCAACTGCCCCTGTTTCTTCTGTTCTTGATGAACTACATGGTCACTGTGGTGGGAAACGTGAGCTTAATTCATCTAATTGGACTCAATTCTCACCTTCACACCCCTATGTACTTTTTCATCTTCAATCTGTCCTTCATTGATTTCTGTTACTCATTTGTCTTTACCCCCAGAATGCTGATGAGCTTTATTGCAGAAAGGAACATCATCTCCTATACAGGATGCATGACCCAGCTATTTTTCTATGGCTTTTTTGTCATTTCCGAGTGCTACGTGCTGACAGCCATGGCCTATGATCGCTATGTGGCCATCTGTAAGCCCCTGCTGTACACGGTCACCATGTCCCCTCAGACCTGTTCTCTGCTGATGTTTGGCTCATACGTGATGGGGCTTGCTGGTGCCGCAGTGCACACGGGGTTTATGATCAGACTCACCTTTTGTGATTCCAACATCATCAACCACTACATGTGTGACATCTTCCCCCTCCTCCAGCTCTCCTGCAGCAGCACCTATGTCAATGAGCTGCTGAGTTCCATTGTTGTGGGCACAGTTGTTATGGTATCCAGCCTCATTATCATCATCTCTTATTGTTTGATTCTTTTCAATGTCCTTCACATGCCCTCAGCTAAGGGCTGGTCCAAAGCCATCAGCACCTGTGGCTCCCACCTAATAACTGTTGGCCTTTTTTATGGATCTGGGCTTCTCACTTACATTAAGCCATCATCTGGTGGGTTCCTGAGCCAGGGGAAATTTTTCTCAGTGTTTTACACCAATGTGAGTCCCATGTTGAACCCTCTCATTTACAGCCTGAGGAACAAGGATGTCAAACTTGCTCTGAAGAAAGCCCTGAAGAAAATTACAAAATTAGTATAGATTTGGTGCTGCTTTAGTGTCGCTATTGCTGTGTGTTTCTCTCCTCTTCATTCTCCCCCCAATCATGTTCCTCTTATTCTTTTCCTTTTCTTCATCGTCCTAAGGTTTCGGAAAGATTTCCACTTTAATATCCTTTTTTCCTCTCCACGCAATGTTACTGATCTGTTCTTGGACTTGGGAGGCATCTTGATGCTGCTGCCAGTTAAGTAATTTATTTCAATGTGATTAAATTTATTGCTCTTACAGCAGGGAGTCAAGTATTTGTATTTGTTATAATATTTATCTCACAGTTTTAATATTGTTCAAAAGTTTTATTTTTCAAGGAAAATCTGAATGTCTACTATTTGCTCTTTTCCTTCATTTTCCTACATTCCTTTTTTTTTTCTTTTTTCTTTTTTGCAGTGGTTTTTGGCCTGGGCCGGGTTTGAACTCAACACCTCCAGTATATGGGGCCAGTGCTCAACTCTTTTGAGCCACAGGTGCCACCCTTCCTTACATTCTTTATAGTGCCTCATTAAAATTGTTTGGTTTGCACTTTGCTCTAAAGTATGTATTTTAGAAGTTTGTATGCATGTATAAAGATATAGAATGAGATGTGTAATATCCATGTCTATAAACTCTTCTTACTTATCTAAAAGGTAAAATGTAAATTACAAGCATTGTGTGTACCTTGTGTTCTGAATACTACGTAGGAGTAACCAGCAATCCTTGGTGGAGAATGAATCAGTATGTAGATTTACTCAGATCTGTGAAGTCAAGAGGCTTACTTTTCAGGTAGAATTTCTTGTATTGACTGGGAAATGTAACTAATTTAACTTTTTAATTAAGACCATAGTTATAAGACTTACAACTAAAAGTAATTAAATTAAAGCCTATTATTTCTAAAAGTAAATATACTGAGAAAATTAGACGCAAAGTAATTTAGGATGTGTAAGCTTATTTCCCAATTATTTTATGTTTAGAAGTTTTGGATGTGTAATTTTGTAAAGGTGTAGATATGTTTGTATACATTCCTCTTATTCCCTTGTTGTATCGTAGTTTCTCTGTACACACAAATATGAACTGGAAAAATTTTGTTTCACTTATATTCAATCCCATATATACATATGTTAAAAAAATGGCAAATCAATTTGTCACATAAATGTCATGACATGTCTCATAAGAAAGGCTTAATTTAAATTCTTCAGCTTCACCATTTCAGAAAATGATCACTGTTACAAAAGATCTTTATGGAAGATTTCTTCGTAGTTCACCCTGTCTATCCCATCATGAATTCAAACTTTGCAGAGACATGGGCATTTTTTCATTTGGGTCTGAAAACAGACCGTCATTTGTCTACTATAAATATCCTAGCCGAGGGCATCATTCCCAAATAAGCCCCACTTCCAGGCCCATTCTGAAATAACTCTCTACTTTTCTTTATTCCTTCACAATCTCCTTTCTTTTCTTCCATTTCTTCATGGAATGGATAACGGATTCAAATTCAGGCTCAGCATCGTTAGCTTTGTGGACTTGAGCAAATGAAATACCATTTCCTTAACTGAAGAACATAACAAGGATACTTAACATTTTATAGGCTTTGAAAAAAAATTGGCACACAACATGGTTTTCATGTTTAATTTTTTCTTTCATGAAACAAAGGGGAGAAGTCTAATTTAGAAACTGAAAAGATAAATCCCAATCAGACAAGGTTCATGACATATATTATTTTTTATTTTTAAAGGAAGTATTAGGTCTTCCTTTCCAAAAGGGAATCCTTGTCACAGAGCTAGGCAAAGAATCTTGACATTACATGTGATACTATTCAATCACCAAATATATTACTGTATAATTTTAAATCACTATCACAATATACACATACATGTACAACACAGTGGAAATGTCAGTTCTATTACTACAAAATAAAAGTAGACAAATGAACTGTCAATATGGTGAGTGCAGTGGTGAGCCTCATCCATCCACAAATATCCATGATAAGAGAACCTCAGTCCAATAAGGCACACGGTTCCATTATAGATGTGAGGCTCTAAATTCATAATAAGAACAATTACTAAAATAAGCATGAAATATTCTAGAAATCTTTACAAGTTTTCTCATGTCCTCACAACCCTACTGTTGTTATTTTTCACTATACAATGGTTTCTTACATACTAAGCTTTTCAAGAAATAAACTGCTGAAGAAGTAATGAAAAATAAAGATAATTGTATACAACCTGAAATAAGCAAGCTTCCAAACTGAGTTCAGAAACTATAGAAAATGTACTCTATATACATAGCAGACTATGTTTTCCCTGAAATTTTCCCTGCAGAAGAGAACCAGTCCCACTGGTTCCTGTTGCCCTTCTATTTAAGAAAAGGCTTCATTATAGCTAAACAGGGGATGAATAGTCATGGAAGGGGTGGTGTTTCACTATCTTGATTCTAAATGGTTGGAAGTTGCTCTGCCTCCCTCCTATTTTATTGAGAGTAGTTTGAAATTTTGTTTTGAGACTTCCTTTTTTGTGCAGAGTTTTGGTCGGGGCCAGGCTTGAACCCATCCCCTCCCAGTATATGGGGCCGGTGCCCTACTCCTTGAGCCACAGGCGCTGTCCCTGTTTTGAGACTTCCTGACTCAGGCTATGCTTCACCAAAGCCCAAAGCAATGGCCAAGGCAATACATAAATCAGTATCTGTTAACTGCTTGTCTCAATTTTTTCTACAGTGTTTAAACTTTTGTTAATCTCATACCGTGTAATTTTTATTTCGAGCATGGTATTTTAGTATCTCTTGAAATTCTTCTTACTGTTTTTTAAATCTCTTTTATGTATCTCCTTAATGTCTTAATTCCTTACTTTCATAGACATATGGAATATATTGATAATAGCTGTTTTATTGTTTATTTTGACTAATTTTAGCATATACATCATTTTTGGCTGTTTCCTACAAATTGACATTTTTCTCACTGTGGGTTAAATTTTCCTGCTTCTCTTCAGATCTAGTTTTAAACTAGTTTTGAGTTGGATTTTCTGTTATTTGAAACATAAAATTTATAATAATTTCAAACTCAAATTACCAATTTGTAAATTTTCTCTTTAATAAATCATATAGATGGATGTCCTATCATTACTGTTGGCGATAGAAACACTAGCTCACTGTAATAATTTTCAATGAGTGTAATAATGAAGGATCTATCAGAAGTTATGAGAACATATGTAATGACAGCTCATATTTATCTATTTACTGTCACCAAGCACCGTTCTACCATTTTATTTATGTTATTTCATTTAATTGTCATAGCCGGGTAAGGGAGAGGTTACTATTACTATCCATATTTTAAAAATTAGAAATCTGAAGCATAGAGAAATAAGGAAATTGCCCAAGACAATATAGTTAGTAAGTGTAGGGGAGGAAAGATTCAAGCACAGGATCTTGAACACCATAGCTCCCCTTCTTTTCTTTGAAGAGAAAAATCTGATGGTCTTTTTTTTTTTTTGAGACAGAGCCTCAAGCTGTCACCCTGAATAGAGTGCTGTGGCATCACAGCTCACAGCAACCTCCTTGCCTCCACCTCCCAAGTAGCTGGGACTACAGGTGCCTGCCACAATGTCTGGCCATTTTTTGGTTGCAGCCGTCGTTGTTTGGCAGGCCAGGGCTGGATTGGAACACGCCAGCTCAGGTGTATGCAGCTGGTGCCTTAGCCTTTTGAGCCACAGGTGCCGAGCTTATTTACTTAATGTCACATTTAAAGACAGAGCAGGACACTCAGGTAGAAATTTCCAGAGCGGCACCTGTGGCTCAGTGGGTATGGTGCCATACCCATATACCGAGGGTGGCAGGTTCAAACCTAGCTCCAGTCAAACTACAACAACAAAATAGCTGAGCATTGTGCCAGGTGCCTGTGGTCCAAGCTACTCGGGAGGCTGAGGCAAGAGAATTGCCTAAGCCCAGGAGTTGGAGGTTGCTGCGAGCTGTGATGCTACAGCACTCTACAAAGGGTGATAAAGTGAGACTCTGTCTCTAAAAAAAAAAAGAAAAGAAAGAAATTTCCAGTTGGTATTTAAAAGTTAAATATTTACAAGGGATGTAAGCCATTAAAAGTTGTTTTGGTAAAATATCAGGAAAGAAAACACCCAAAGTGACTGACATACGATACTTGGTACATGAGAAAAATAAGCTTCTATTGTAAATAGATTTTTAATTCAGTATTCTTTAATGTGAAGCTAAAAATTTTCCAATTAATAGCATTCATTGAAAGTTACATTCCCCAGATAGTAAATAGAACGAAGATGTATTCATATTTTAAAAGATGAATACCTTGAAGAGTAATTTCAAATTTCCAGTTAAAAACAGAAGGAAGGCTGGAGGTATGTATGCCTTGTAGGAAGTGGTCACTATCATGGGAAAAACCCAAGCAATTGATTTCCTTATAGAGTTCAAGATGGTGGGGAGATGGGATTTATTTTTAGCTGTGCCTTGGTGGATGTTCAACACCTGGAGTGAAGGGAAAACTTGGCTAGAATAATGAATCCCTGAGAAACTAAAGACAGAACATAGTCCATGGTATAAATACAATTCCCTCATTTCCCTATTACTCCTATGATCTCTTCCCTGGGGAAAGTATTGAGTAAGCTTGTATCTTGTTTATTACCAAGTGCACTGTACCATTAAACTCACAGGAAATCTATGTCTTATGTAGTAGCTGCAGTGTTAATAATAGGGACTGTTTACTTTTCTTCATTGCTTCAGAGGAATCAAAGTCATAATCACAAATTATGATCTGTAGTGCAGAAATATTTTTAAGACATAGCAGAAATTAAGTCTGGATGGCATGCTCATAGAATCAGAACTGGGGATCTTAAAATTTCTCTTCCAGGACCACAGGGAAACAACAAAGGCGGGAAAGCTTCAAGGTATTTTGGACTAAGACTGGTGCGTTCCTGAATTCTATCAATATCTTTCTGTTCTGAGATGGAAGTCCAGGGATCTATGAAATGCCATTTGCCCCCAAGTTGTGTAATCACTGGGTTCAAGAGAAACTTGTCCAAGAATGTGTTTGAGGAAAGGAGCAGAGAACGTTCAGAGACTTTAGTGGGTGCTGTGGTTGCCACATCTCTATCACTAAGTGTGCCCTCCGTGGACAGAAACCACCATGTTGTAGATCAGTGGTTCTCAACTTTCCTAATGCCATAGCCTTTTAATACAGTTCCTGTGGGTTGAGACCCACAGGTTGAGAACCACTGTTTTAGATGTATAGCTTTTTTACTGTGATATTGGAAAATACACTAATGTCACTGGTTCTTTACTTTTGGATTAGAAATGAGAGTCTTGGTTCCTACCACTTCAAAGGATAAGCTGCATTAGAGACAAACACCAGGCAGGTAAGGACTCTGTATCCGGTTTTCCTGAGGAGGAGAGGGCTCAGGTAATGAAGGAGTGATGAGGTAAGAGAAAGACAATTTCCTCACACCTTCTTCTCCTTTATCTCTTGCTATTTCCAGAAGTCTTTTTGCACATGGGAGCCTTGGTATTCATTCTATAGAGTAAGTTGGTCATTGTCTGTAGAGGCGGATTTTGTGGGTCCAGGTTGGGGTAGTATCAGATATTCATAGACAATTGTGGAACAATAGACCCATTGTGAGAAGAGCTGAGTTGTTCTTTAATGAATCATGTCTTCGGTCTCCATAGATCCTCTTAGAGAAGAATGGCTCTGGAAAATGGCTCCTTTGTGACTGAATTCATTCTGGTGGGGTTAACAGAACAGCCAGATCTCCAACTGCCCCTCTTCTTCCTGTTTCTAGTAATGTATGCGGTCACTGTGTTGGGAAATTTGGGCTTGATAATTCTCATTGGACTGAATTCACACCTGCACACCCCCATGTACTTTTTCCTCTTTAACTTGTCCTTCATAGACCTCTGCTATTCTTCTGTGTTTACACCTAAAATG
>CAUYRH010153617.1:0-39324 GCA_963574655.1 Perodicticus potto | reverse complement strand
CAGCTGGGACTACAGGCGCCCACCACAACGCCCGGCTATTTTTTGGTTGCAGCCGTCATTGTTGTTTGGCGAGCCCGGGCTGGATTCGAACCCGCCAGCTCAGGTGTACGTGGCTGGCGCCTTAGCCCGTTGAGCCACAGGCGCCGAGCCTGGAAACCAAATTTCTATTAATAAGATACAGAAATTTTGAGCCTCTGAATTCTCTACAGACAGCTAATTCATTACCTAGTACAATCTTTTCAAACAAGTTCCAACATGAGTTCTAGGAATTGAACTTTCTAAAAACACAAAGTATATCACTTAATCTCTTTTCCCAGCTTCAGGTCTGGGAGAATGACAGAAGAAAGGGGTCAGTGAAGAGAAAAACAAGATACATTAAATGTATTGCTTTTAATGCAGCCTTGAAATTCATCCGAGGAGGCTAGGTTCAGTGGCTCACATCTAATCCCACTCCCGGTGGCTATGGTGGGCAGATTACCTGAGCTCACAAATTCGAGTTTGAGACCAGCCTGAGCTAAAGTGAGACCCCTAACTCTAAAAATGGCCAGGCGTTGTGGTGGGTCCTTGTAATCCCAGCTACTTGGGGGGCTAAGACAAGAGAATTGCTTGAGTTATGATGACAGGGCACTCAACCAGGGGAGACAAAGTGAGACTGTGTCTCAAGAGAAAAAAAAAAAAGAAAGCCAAAAAAATCCTTCTGGCTAGGGGAGGAGGCTCACGCCTATATTCCTTGCACACTAGAAGGCTGAAGTGGGTGGACTGCTTGAGCTCATGAGTTGGAGACCAGCTTAAGCAAAAGCAAGACCCTGTCTCTACTAAAAATAGAAAAACTGAGGCAAGAGGATTGCTTAAGCCTAAGAGTTGGAGGTTGCTGTGAGATATGATGCCACAGCATTCTACCCAGGGCAATAGCTTGAAAGTCCATCTAAAAAAAGATGAAATTCTTTTTTTTTTTTTTTTTTGCAGTTCAGCCGAGGCTGGGTTTGAACCCACCACCTTCGGCATATGGGGCCGGCACCCTACTCGCTGAGCTGCAGGCGCCGCCCAAAAAGATGAAATTCTTATAAGGAGAAGGCCATGTCTGTAGGAAGCTGGCTTGAATGGCTTTGTCCCCTGGGAAGTAATGAAAGCCACACTGACCTTTGGGCAACTGCAGCACTTCCTTAGAGGCTGTAGAGAAGCAGTGGTTGAAGATGGGCTCAGGAGTGAGACCTCCTGGGGTTGAATTTTGACTCTGCCATTTCCTAGCTGTGTAACTTCAGGCACGATGCACAACAGTTCTGCACCTCAGTTCTCTCAAATATGAAATGGAGGCTACTAACGGTACCTACTGCGTAGGCTGTGAGCACTAAATTCTTAGAACACAACAAGTCCAGAATAAACTAGCACTTACTGTGTAGGGTAGTTGTGAGGATTAAATCTTTCCTCACATGTAAAGTTTTTTTTGTTTTGTTTTGAAATAAGACAAGGTCTGCCTCTGTCACCCAGGCTGGAGTTCAGTGGTGTAATCACAACTCTGTAACCTCTCTGGCCTCAAGTTATCCTCCTGCCTTTGTCTCCTGAGTAGCCAGGACTACAGGTGCACCCCACCCATGCTTAGCTAATTTATATCTCATTCTTTGGAAAAGTGGTAGCCCTGGAGGCTTAGATGACTAAATCATTAGCTAATGAATCAGAGACAGTAAGAAACAGTGGGAAAGCACTGAACCAAAAACCAAAACACCCATTGGGGCAGAGATTTCCTTTTTTGTTTGTTTGTTTTTTTGGAGACAGAATCTTACTATGTCTCTCTGGGTAGAGCGCTGTGGCATCACAGCTCTCAGTAACCTCTTGGGCTTAAGCAAGTCTCTTGTCTCAGCTTCCCAAGTAGCTGGGACTATAGGCGCCTACCACAATGCCTGGCTATTTTTTGTTGTAGTCGTCATTGTTGTTTGGCAGGTCCTGGCCAGTTTTGAACCCACCAGACCTGGTGTATGTGACTGGCACCCTAGCTGCTGAGCTGCAGGTGCCAAGCCTTGGGCAGAGATTTCTAATTGCTCTTTTTTTTTTTTTTTTGAGATAGCGTCTCACTTTGTTGCCCTCAGTGGTGAGCTATGGCATCATAGCTCACAGCAACCTCAAACTTTTGAGTTCAAGTGATTCTCTTGCCTCAGCCTTCTGAGTAGCTGGGACTACAGGCACCTGCCACAATGCCCAGCTATTTTTAGAGATGGTGTCTGGCTCTGGCTCAGGCTGGTCTCAAACCTGTCAGCTCAGTCAATTCACCTGCCTCAGCCTCCCAAAGTGCTAGGATTACAAGCATGAGCCACTTCGCCTGGCCTAATTACTCTTTTTTTCCTCCTAGTTACCTCCTAATACTCAGTCTCCTCTTCTCCTTTAGCAAAAGAACTTTGATTTTTACCTGAGTACATTTCTGCCCAACTAGGTAACTATATTTACAGCCTTCTCTTCAGTTAGTCATGTGATGGTGTTATATAAATAGAAGTTTTATGTAAAACCTAGAAGTCTCTTTACAAGTGTGGGAGAGGTACCCACTCGTCCTCCGTTATGCTGCCTACTGATGCTCTAATAGCCATCTTGGGATGGAACCACATCCTAAGATGTCTAGTGAGCTAGAAGAGGCTTGCATGTCTAGCAATTTGGTAGTGTTTAGAGCCTAAACATTAGCCCTGGACTGCCTGTTTCTGGACTCTTGATTTGAGGGAATAAAACCTTCCTTTAGATCTCTGTGGCTGATGTTCCTACCCACCCAAACTTACTAAATGATATATCTGGGCTCTGACCTATTACTACTATGTGATCTCAGATTAGTCTATCAAATTTTAGTTTTCTCACCTGTAAAATGTGTTAATGCCTCATAGAACTATAGTGGGAATCAAGCAAAGTAACATATCACAGCACTATGAAAAAATGCTAATTTAATTTTTATCAGTGAAAATAAGAGAGATTCCAAATGGAAAAGCATGACAGGGTGGAGCCTGTTGCTCAGTGGGGAGGGTGCTGGCAACATAAACCAAGGGTGGCGGGTTCAAACCCAGCCCCAGCCAAAACACAATGACAATTGCAAACAAAAAATAGCCGGGCTTTGTGGCGGGCGCCTGTAGTCCCAGCTACTTGGGAGGCTGACGCAAGAGAACCACTGAAGCCCAAGAGTTGGAGGTTGCTATGAACTGTGATGCCACAGCACTCTACTGAGGGGGACAAAGTGAGACTCTGTCTCAAAAAAAAAAAAAAGGAAAAGCATGACAGCAGAACAGAGATAAAGTCTAAAAGCTATTCGAAAAAATGTCTAGGAAAGGGTTTGTGCTTATGAGTCTAGAAAAATTTCTTATGGCTGGGTGTGGTGGCTCACACCTGTAACTCTAGTATTCTGAGAGGCCGAGGTGGGTGGATTGCCTGAGCTCACAGGTTTAAGACCAGCCTGAGCCAGAGTGAGATCTCATCTCTAAAAATAGCTGGGTATTGTGGTGGGCACCTATAGTCCCAGCTACTTGGGAATTGCTTGAGCCCAAGAGTTTGAGCTTGCTGTGAGCTATGATGCTACGGCATTCTACCAAGGGTGACAAAGTGAGACTCTGTCTCAGAAAAAAAAAAGAAAGAAAAAAAATTTCTTACAGATTATGAAAAGTAGCCCAGGATTGGTGGCTCATACCTATAGTTCTTGGGGAGGCTAAGCCAGGTGGATTACTTTAGTTAGAGACCAGCCTGAGGGAGAGTGAGACCCCGTCTTTACTAAAAATAGAAAAATTAGCCAGGTGCTATGTCAAGTGCTTATGGTCCCAGCTACTCCAAAGGCTGAGTTAAGAGGATCGCTTGAGCCCAGGAGTTTGAGGTTGTTGTGAGCCACAGCACTCTAGCCTGGGGCAACAGAGTGAGAGACTATCTTAAAAAAAAAAGATCATGAAAACTGATTAGTTTGGAGAGATAGTCTGTATTCTATTAAATATACTACTATATTTTTTCACCTGGAATCTCATAATTTTCTACTCTTTGAAATCTACCATCTCTGATGCAGATTCATTTCAAATTAGATGACTTTAGCCATTCAAATCCCAATATTTCTCTCTCAACATCCTCCCTATTATTACCCTTAACCTTTTAAAAATTAGTTTTATTTTTAATTGACAAGTATTAAATATGTATACTTATGGGGTACAATGTGATGTTTTGATAAATGTATACATTGTGGAATGATCAAATCAGCCTAATCACTATATCCATCACCCCATATGCTTATCATTTCTTTGATGTAGCTCAGGTGGCTAAGGCACCAGCCACATACACCAGAGCTGGCGGGTTTGAATCCAGGCTGGGCCCACCAAACAATGACAACTACAACCAAAAAATAGCTAGGCATTATGGCGGGCACCTGTAGTCCCAGTACTTGGGAGGCTGAGACAAGAGAATTGCTTAAGCCAGGAGTTGGAGGTTGCTGTGAGCTGTGATGCCACAGCACTCTACCCAGGGCGACGGCTTGAGGCTGTCTCAAAAAAAAAAAAAAAAATCCATTCTTTAAG
Source organism: Perodicticus potto (assembly GCA_963574655.1). Classification (NCBI taxonomy): domain Eukaryota; kingdom Metazoa; phylum Chordata; class Mammalia; order Primates; family Lorisidae; genus Perodicticus; species Perodicticus potto. Next base: position 34,807 of record CAUYRH010153617.1, on the reverse strand, counting down.
CTATTTTGAAATGCACAATACATTATTTCTAAATTTTTTTTAATTAGTTGATTTATTTACAGACAGGGTTTTTCTCACTCTATGGGTCTTTCTCTACCCAGGCTGGAACACAGTGGCCTGATCCTAGCTTACTACGCCTCAAAATTCTGGGGTCAAGTGATCCTCCTGCCTCAGCCTCCTAGTACTACAGGCATGTGCCACCAACCCTGGATAATTAAAAATATATGTATTTTGTAGCGATAGATTTTACCATATTACCTAGGCTGCTCTCAAATTCCTGGGCTGAAGCAAACCTCCTTCCTTAGACTCCCAAAATGCTATGGGAGGTATTGCACAGTGTAGTGACTACAGTTAATGTAGCTAGGCAAGGTGGCTCAGCCTTCTTCTTTAGCCTCCCAAAGTACTGGGTTTACGGGGGTGAGCTACTGCACCCAACCCTTAAAATTTCTTTTCTTTTCTATAGAGACAGGGTTTTGCTCTGTTATCCAGGTAATGGTGTGATAATAGCTCACTATAACCTTGAACTCCTGGCCTAAAGAGATTTTCTGGCCTAAACTTCCTAAATAGTTAGGACTACAGAAGTGTACCACCCAGTTAATTTTTTAAATTTTATTTTATTTTTTGTAGAGATACAGGTCTCACCATGTTGCCCATGCTGATCTTAAACTCTAGGCTTTAAGCAATTTTCCCACCTTGGCCTCTCAAAGTGCTGAGATTACAGGTGTGAGCCACCATGCCTGGCTATATTAACTATAGTCACCATGTTGTGCAATACATCACAAGAAACTATTCCTCTTATCTAATAAAAACTTTGTACTTTTTTTTTTTTTTTTTTGAGACAGAGCCTCAAGCTGTCACCCTGGATAGAGTGCTGTGACATCACAGCTCACAGCAACCTCCAATTCCTAGGCTCAAGCAAGTCTCCTGCCTCCGCCTCCCAAGTAGCTGGGACTACAGGCACCCGCCACAGTGCCCGGCCATTTTTTGGTTGCAGCCGTCATTGTTGTTTGGCAGGCCCAGGCTGGATTCGAACCCGCCAGCTCAGGTGTACGTGGCTGGCGCCTTAGCCCGTTGAGCCACAGGTGCCGAGCCAAAACTTTGTACTTTTTCACTAATATCTCTCCTTTCCTTGTCTACCTCCACCAACCCCAACCTTAATCAAATCACACTTGCCAACATTTATCATAAAGTAGAGCTAAGGTAATTTCTGGCAATGATGAAAATATTTTATATACCTATATTTGACAATATAGTAGACAATGTGGTAACCCTTAGTCTCATGTGGCTACTGACTACTTGAAAAATGGCCAGTGTGGCAGAAAAACTGAAATTTAAATCTATTTATTTAGTGAGACACAGAGTTTCACTCTGTTGTCCAGGTGTCAGCCTAGCTCACAGCAACCTCAAACTCCTGGGTTCAGGTGATCTTCCTGCCTCAGCCTCCCAAGTAGCTAAGACAACAGGTCAGGTACTGACTAATTTCTTCTATGTTTTTTTTTTGTTGTTGAAACAGAGTCTTAACTATGTCACCCTCAGTAGAGTACTGCGGTGTCACAGCTCACAGCAACCTCAAACTCTTGGGCTTAAGAGATTCTCTTGCCTCAGCCTCCCAAGTAGCTAGGACCCTCCCAAGTAGTAGGCACCTGCCACAACACCCAGCTATTTTTTGTTGCAGCTGACATTGTTGTTTATCTGACCTGGGCCAGGCTGGAACCCGCCAGCCTCAGTGTGTGTGGCTGGTGCCTTAACCATTGCGCTATGGGTGCTGAGCCAAATTTCTTCTATTTTTAGTGGAGATAGGATCTTGCTGTTGCTCAGGCTGGTCTCAAACTACTCAGCTCAAGGGATCTGCCCACCCAGGCCTCCCAGAGTAACAGGATTACAGGTGTGAGCCATCATACCCAGCCAATTTTATTTAATTTTAATTAATTTAATTTTAAATGGACAAATGTGGCTCATGACTATTATTTATTATTGAACAGTCAACCAAAGGAGTGAGCTCTAAGAAGAAAAAGAAACAAATCATATATCATATCTTCATTCCTATTGAATCTATCTCATTTCTTCTCTATATCTATGTCAACATATTTTCTTTTAGCCTGCTCCTGAAATGAAACTAACTTCTTGGAACGTGTCCATTTCCCTATTTGGAATTTGTGTTTAATGATCTTTTCGGAGGAATAGATATTATGTTCACACATCTCGTCCTGTCCTCATACACAAACACACACACACACACACACACACACACACACACAGAGTACTGAGTCAAACTCAGGGCAAACTTTACCGAACACACCAGATTAACTGGATTTATGGAAATCTATAAACACAAAAACTCCCCAAAGATGAATCAATCCTTGAAAAGGCCACACCCTTTTTCATTTTTTTTTTTTTTTTTTTAAAGACAGTCTGACTTTCTTGCCCTTGGTACAGTGCCATGGCATCACAGCTCACAGAAACCTCTAGCTCTTGGGCTTATTTTTTTCATTTATTACTTTTTTTGCAGATTTTGGCCAGAGGCCAGGTTTGAACCCGCCACCTCTGGTATATGGGGCCGGCGCCCTACTCCTTTGAGCCACAGGCACCATCTAGCTCTTGGGCTTAGGCAATTCTCTTCCCTCAGCCTTCCGAGTAGCTGGGACTATAGGCATCCGCCACAATGCCTGGCTATTTTTTTTGTTGCAGTTTGGCAGGGGCTGGGTTCGAACCTGCCACCCTTGGTATATGGGGCCAGTGCCCTACTCACTGAGTCACAGGCACTGCCCCCTTTTTTGGCTTTTTGGTCTAAAGACATCAAAAGTTCAGTTTTCTGGCTCGGCGCTTGCGGCTCACACAGCTAAGACGCCAACCACATACACCTGAGCTGACGGGTTCAAATCCAGCCTGGGCCTACCAAACAATAATGACGGCTGCAACCAAAAAAATAGCTTGGCGTTATGGCAGGCGCCTATAATCCCAGCTACTTGGGAGGTGGAGGCAGGAGAATAGCTTGAGCCCAGGAGTTGGAGGTTGCTGTGAGTTGTGATGCCATGGTACTCTACCCAGGGTGACAGCTTGAGGCTCTGTCTCAAAGAAAAAAAAAAAAAAGTTCAATTTTCCTTTTTGATAAGTCCTTGTGTACTCAATATAAGTTTAGCATGCTATTTTTATTAAATAAAACAGGAGGAAAGGCAAGGATGTCCTCCTGAGAGATAAAACTACAAAAAAAAGGTCTGAATCAAGGTTACTGACCATGGAAAGCTTCTAGGTATAATAAACAAAGGTGTCAAAATAAGCAATTTGTGGCCAAGGCAGTGGTTCACACCTGTAATCCTAACACTCTGGGAGTCGGAGGCAGGATCCCTTCAGCTCAGAAGTTTCAGACCAGACTGAGCAAGAGTTAAGACCCCCATCTCTGCTACAAATAGAAAAATTAGCAAGGGGTTGTGGCAGGTGCCCTTAGTCCCAGCTACTCAGGAGAGTGTGTCAGGAGGATCACTTGAATCCAGGAGTTTATGGCTGGGCATTGTGGCGGGCGCCTGTAGTCCCAGCTACTTGGGAGGTGGAGGCAGGAGACTCGCTTGAGCCCAGGAATTGGAGGTTGCTGTGAGCTGTGATGCCACAGCGCTCTATCCAGGGTGACAGCTTGAGGCTCTGTCTCAAAAAATAAATAAATAAATAAAAATATAGATACTTTGTTGTGAAAAACTGCTAATGATCATCTGAGCCTTCAGTGAGTGGTAATCTTTTTCCTGATGGAGGGTCTTGCCTCAATATCAATGGCTGCTGACTGACCAAGTAATCTTTGTTACTAAAGATTGAGGTGAATGTGGCAATTTCTTGAAATAGGACAGCAATGAAGTTTGTTGCGCTGACTCTTCCTTTCACAAAAGATTTCTCTGTAACGTGATGATGTTTGATTGCATTTTACCCACAGTAGATCTTCTTTCAGAATTGGAGTTAATCCTCTCCTGCCCACTAAGGGTATGTAATATTCTATATGCTTTGTTCTCACTTTAATAACGTTCATAGCTTCTTCATCAGGAGTAGATTCCATCTCAAGAAATCATTTTCTTGTCAGGCATAGTGACTCATGTCTATAATCCTAGCACTCTGGAGGCCAAGGAAGGTCATTTGCCTGATCTCTGGAGTTCAAGACCAGCCTGAGCAAGAGCAAGACCCCATCTTTAAAAATAGCTAGGCGTTGGCGGCGCCTGTGGCTCATCGAGTCGGGTGCCACCATATACCGAAGGTGGTGGGTTCAAACTCGACCTCGGCCAAACTGCAAAACAGAAAAATAGCCGGGCGTTGTGGCGGGTGCCTATAGTCCCAGCTACTCGGGAGGCTGAGGCAAGAGAATTGCCTAAGCCCAGGAGTTGGAGGTTGCTGTGTGGCGGGTGCCTGTAGTCCCAGCTACTCAGGAGGCTGAGGCAAGATAATTGCCTAAGCCCAGGAGTTAGAGATTGCTGTGAGCTGTGTGACACCACGGCACTCTACCGAGAGCAATAAAGTGAGACTCTGTCTCTACAAAAAAAAAAAAAAATAGCTAGGCGTTGTGGCAGGCACCTGTAGTCCTAGCTATGTAGGAGGCTGAGGCAGGAGGATCTGCTGAGCCCAAGAGTTTGAGGTCAATGTGAGGTATGACACCATGACAGTCTCCCAAGGGCAACAAAGTGAGACTCTGTCTCTAAATAAATAAATAAGTAAGGGACTTGGTGCCGGTGATTATGGCACCAGCCACATACACCGAGGGTGGCAGGTTCGAACCCAACCTGGGGCAGTTAAACAACAATGACAACTACAACCAAAAAATTGCCAGGCATTGTGGTGGGTGCCTATAGTCTCCACTATTTAGGAGGGTGAGGCAAGAGAATTGCTTAAGCCTAAGAGTTTGAATTTGCTGTGAGCTGTGATGCCACTGCACTCTACTGAGGGTGACATAGTGAGACTCTGTCTCAAAAAAAATAATAAATAAAGTTCAGCACCTATGGCTCAAGCTGGTAAGGTGCCAGCCATATACACCTGAGCTAGTAGGTTTGAATCCAGGCCAGGCACACCAAACAACACTGACAGCTGCAACCAAAAAATAGCTGGACATTATGACAGATACCTGTAGTCCTAGCTACTTGGGAGGCAGAGGCAGGAGAATCACTTGAGCCAGGAGTCGGAGGTTGCTGTGAACTATGATGTCACGGCACTCTATCAAGGGCGACAGCTTGAGGCTCTGTCTCAAAAGAAATAAAATAAATAAAAATTGGCGATAGCCCTCCTGCTTCCCATAAGTCCATGCGCTCTCCACGCCTGTCCTTTTTCCGCCATCTTTTTGTTCCGCCATAATGGTGCGCATGAATGTCCTGGCTGATGCTCTTAAGAGCATCAACAATGCCGAAAAGAGAGGCAAACGCCAGGTTCTTATAAGGCCGTGCTCCAAAGTCATTGTTCGGTTTCTAACTGTGATGATGAAGCATGGTTACATTGGCGAATTTGAAATCATCGATGATCACAGAGCTGGGAAAATTGTTGTGAACCTCACAGGCAGGTTAAACAAGTTTCACTGTACTGACAACTTCAGCTGGCATCATGGACCACGAAGAAGCAAGAAGAAAACACACAGGAGGGAAAATCCTGGGATTCTTTTTCTAGGGATGTAATACATACTGAAAAATAAAATGCCTCAGTGGAAAAAATAAATAAATAAATAAAAATTAAAAAATAAATAAATAAATTACTTTCTTTGCTCACCTGGAAGCAGCAACTCCTCCTCTATTAAAGTTTTATCATGAAATTGTAGCAATTCAGTCACATCTTCAGGCTCCACTTTGTTTTTTGTTTTTTTTTTGAGACACAGTCTCACTATGTCGCCCTGGGTAGAGTGCCATGGCATCACAGCTCACAGCAACCTCCAACTCTTGGGCTTAAGCTATTCTCTTGCCTCAGCCTCCCAAGTAGCTGGGACTAGAGGTGCCCATCACAACACCCAACTATTTTTTTTGGTTGTAGTTGTCATTGTTGTTGGGCAGGCCTGGGCGGGTTTCGAACCAGCTAGCTCTGGTATATGTGGCTGGCACCTTAGCCGCTTGAGCTACAGGTGCCAAGCCCAAAATGTGTTTCTTAAATAATAAAACTTGAAAGTCAAAATTCATGGGCGAGCAGACATGAAAACAACGTTTATCTCTTTGTCCATCTCCATCACAGCTCTTGGGTAATGGCGTGCATTATTAATGAGCATGTTTGTTTTTTTTGAAACAGAGTCTCACTTTGTTGCCTTTGGTAGAGTGCGGTGGTGTCATAGCTCATAGCAACCTCAAACTCTTGGACTCAAGAGATCCTCTTGCCTAAGTTTTCATTTTTAGTAAAGATGGGATCTCACTGTTGCTCAGGCTGGTCTCAAACTCATGAACTCAAGCAATCCACCCTCCTCAGCCTCCTAGAGTGCTAGGACTACTGGTGTAAGCCACCATGCCTGGCCTGAGTACTGAAATTTAAATAGAAATCTTTGCGCTAAGTGCAGTGGCTTGCACTTGTAATGACTCCAATGACTCAGGAGGTTGAGGTGGGTGTTCAAGACCAGTCTGGGCAATACAGTAAGACCCCATGTCTAGAAACTTGTAGATTCTCCTAGCCCGGGCTCTCTCTACCAACCCTCCAATCCCACCTCCCAGGGCCGTGTACTTCCCCACCCCTCCCCAGTTCCCCCAATGTCTGCCATGGCCAAAGCCATGCTGAAATGTAATAACACAGACAATGACCAAAAAAAAAGAGATCAGAACTAAAATGTCAACTGCAATATCTACATGTCTATAAAAGACAAATGTTTAGGCTCGGCACCTGTGGCTCAACAGGCTAAGGCGCCAGCCACATACACCTGAGCTGGCGGGTTCAAATCCAGCCCGGGCCCGCCAAACAACAATGACGGCTGCAACCAAAAAATGGCCAGGCGTTATGGCGGGCGCCTGTAGTCCCAGCTACTTGGGAGGCGGAGGCAAGAGACTCGCTTGAGCCCAGGAATTGGAGGTTGCTGTGAGTTGTGATGCCACGGCACTCTACCCAGGGTGACAGCTTGAGGCTCTGTCTCAAAAAAAAAAAAGACAAATGTTTAGGGTGGCACCTGTGGCTCAAAGGAGTAGGGCGCCGGCCCCATATGCTGGAGGTGGCGGGTTCAAACCCAGCCCCAGCCCAAAACTGCAAAAAAAAAGACAAATGTTTTTAAAAAAAAATAGCCATGCTGCTGGGGTGGGTAAGACTTGTCTGACCATTTGCTTTGCAGAGGACAACTTCAACAACATTTACATCTCCACCATCGGAATTGATTTTAAGATCCGCACTGTGGATATAGAGAGGAAGAAGATCGAACTGCAAGTGTGGGACACGGCTGGGCAAGGGTGATTCAAGACCATAACTACTGCCTGTTACCGAGGGGTCATGGACATTATCCTAGCATATAACATCACAGATGAGAAGTCCTTTGAGAATATTCAGAACTGAATGAAAAGCAGCATCAAAGGGAATGCCTCAGCCGGGGTGGAGCGCCTCTTGCTGGGCAACAAATGTGACATGGAGACCAAGAGGAAGGAGCAGGCTTGAGAGCACGAAATCGGATTTTTTTAGACGAGTGCTAAATCCAGTATGAGTGTGGATGAGGCTTTTAGTTCCCTGGGCTGGGACATCTTGCTGAAGTCAGGAAGCTGGGGATTAGGAATGGCAACAAACCTCCCGCCATTGGTCTGAAAACCTGTGACAAGAGGAGCACCAAGGCTCGGTGCCTGTGGCTTAAGTGGCTAAGGCACCAGCCACATACACCTGAGCTGACAGGTTCAAATCCAGCCCGGGCCCGCCAAACAACAATGACAACTACAATAACAACAACAAAAATAGCAGGGTGTTGTGGCAGGTGCCTGTGGTCCCAGCTACTTGGGAGGTGGAGGTAGGAGAATCACTTGAGCCCAGGAGTTGGAGGTTGCTGTGAGCTGTGATGCCACAGCACTCTATCCAGGGCGACAGCTTTAGGTTCTGTCTCAAAAAAAAAGGAGGAGGAGGCGGGGGGGGAGGGAGAGGAAGAGGAGGAGAAGAAGAAGAGAGCACCAAGTGCTCTCTGGGCCGGGACCTATCTTGCCTCCCACCCTAATGTAGAGGCTGAACCCGAGACAGGTGGGGCTGAGGAGACTGATGGTATAGACGGGGAGATGGGAAGGAGAATGAAGAGAAAACAGAGAAGACAAAAAGGGAAAAGAGAAAAGAAGAAAAGAAGCAGAGAGAAGAGAGGGGAAAGAATTAAGTGACACAAGGTAAGCGATAGGAAGAAAAAGAGGAGGAAAGGAAATAAGGATAGAAAGCCTCAGACCTTCCCTAGGTTTTCAGGGCAACAAACAAAAATGTAAATATATTGACTTATTCTGTAACTAGATTGGGTTTTAGACAGGGAAAGGCTGTCTCAGCACTATTTTCTGAAGGTTTGGTCCTATTCTGTCACTCTGCATGGTCTTTCTTGGTGTTAAAGGCCACCATGTGCATAAAAAATGAATTTTAAAAATCATCTAGGTGTGGTGGCATGCACCTTTAGACCCAGCTACTCATCCAGGAGTTTGAGGCCGCAGTGAGCTCCGATTATACCTCTGCACTCCAGCCTGATAGAGTGAGACCCCAACTCTTAAACAAAAAAAAAAAAAAATTATTAAAAGATCACTTTTTTCTGAGCAGGAAGTCTCAAAAGTGAGCTTAAAATATTCAGTAAACCATACTATAAACAGATGTGCTAAAAGAAGGCTTTGTTTTTCCCTTCTTTTTTTTATTAAGTCATATACACATAGATCATGAATACATGTATGCATATGTGGGGTACAGTGTGTTGATTTCTTTTACAATCTGACATGATTACATCAAACCAATCAACATAGCTTTCACCTCATTTACCTGATTATCATGTTACCTGACATTTATGTTCTGCACTTGACAGATTTGACTTGTACCCTTGCACTATGCTCCATAGGCGTGGTCCCGCCGTTTAACTTCCCTCCATCAAACCTCCCCCCTCCTCCCCTCCCTTCCCACTCCATTTCTCTCCTTCATTCTGGGCTATAGTAGTGTTCTATCTTTCATAAGAAAGTGGGAGTAAATATAAGTTGGTTTAATAGAAGTACTTAGTACATTGGATACTTTTTTCCTCCATTTCTTTTCTTTCTTTCTTTTTTTTTTTTTGAGACAGAGCCTCAAGCTGTCACCCTGAATAGAGTGCTGTGGCATCACAGCTAACAGTAACCTCCAATTCCTGGGCCCAAGCGAGCCTCCTGCCTCTGCCTCCCAAGTAGCTGGGACTATAGGCGCCCGCCACAACGCCCGGTCATTTTCTTGGTTGCAGCCGTCATTGTCGTTTGGTGGGCCCGGGCTGGATTCGAACCCTCCAGCTCAGGTGTACGTGGCTGGTGCCTTAGCCCGTTGAGCCACAGGTGCCGAACCACCTCCGTTCTTGAGATACTTAGGAGAATATGTTCCAGGTCCCTCCAGGTAAACATAAAAGAGATAAAGTCTCCATCTTTTTTTAAGGCTTGTTTTTCCCTTTATAGATCACAGGCAGAATAGATTTAGCATAATTCCTTTTTTTTTTTTTGAGTATTTTTTTATTTTTTCAAATTAATATGAGGATACAATTTTTAGGTTACATTTCTCTCACTTCTAGGGTAAAGTTCCATTTGTAGAAGAGCCCCTCACCCAGGGGGCGTGTTGTACACCCTCCCAATGTGCATATTAGGTGAGATTCTACCTCATGCCCTCCCTCCTACCAAACATTCTCCCCCCTCCCACTTTCCTCTACCCCTGAACTGGACTATATTAGTGTTTTATTGTTCTTATGAGCATGTAATTGTTGATATATTGATTTCATATTAGTATGAAGTACATTAGATATTTATTTTTCCATTCTTGTGCTACTTTACTAAAAAGAATGTATTTCAGCTCCATCCAGGTAAGTGTAGATGTAAAGTCTCCATCTTTTTTAATGGCTGAATAATATTCCATGGTATACATATACCACAGTTTATTGATCCATTCATAAGCTGATGGACACTTACACAGATTTAGCATAATTCTTAAGGCCCCTAGAATTTTTTTTGTTTGTTTGTTTTTGGAGACAGAATCTCACTTTGTCATTCTCAGTAGAATGCCGTGGTGTCATAGCTCACAGCAACTTCAGACGCTTGGGCTCAAGTGGTTCTCTTGCCTCAGCCTCCCAAGCAGCTAGGATTACAGGTATCCACCACAACACCCAGCTTTTTTAGAGACGAGGTCTCAATCTGACTCAGGCTGGTCTTGAACCTGTGAGCTCAGGCAATCCACCTGCCTTGGCCTCCCAGAGTGCTAGGATTATAAGCGTGAACCACTGCACCTGGCCCAAGGGCCCTAGAATTTTACAAATAGTAAGTGAGCATTGGCTTCAACTTAAAGTCACCAGCTCCATGAGCCCCTAATCAGAGAGGCAACCTTTGAAGCACTACAGCCAGGCATTGACTTCTCTCTAGCTATCAAAGTCCTATATGGCATTTTCTTCCAATAGAAGGCTGTTCCTTTACATAGAAAGTTTGTTCCTTAGTGTAGCCACCTTCATTAATGATCTTGGCTAGATCTTCCAGATAGCTTGCTGCAGCTTCTACATTAGCACTTACTGTTTCACTCTATACTTTTTTTTTTTGAGGCAGAGTCTTATTCTGTCACCCTGGGTAGAATGTCACTGCATCATCATAGTTCAGAGCAAACACAAATTCTTAGGCTCAAGTGATCTTCTTGTCTTAGTCTTTCTATTTTTTTTTTTTTTTTTTTTTTTTTTTTAGTTTTAGTAGAGATGGGGTCTTGCTCTTGCTCAGGCTGGTCTCAAACTCCTGAACTCAAGAGCGGCGCCTATGGCTCAAAGGAGTAGGGCACCGGCCCCATATGCCAGAGGTGGTGGGTTCAAACCCAGCCCCAGCCAAAAACGGCAAAAAAAAAAAAAACAAACTCCTGAACTCAAACAGTCTGGCTCGGCCTCCTAGAGCACTAGGATTACAGGTCTGGGCCTCTGAGCTTGGCCCTCTCTGCACTTTCTTTTTAGAGACAGAGTCTCACTTTGTCCCCTTCGGTAGACTGCCATGGAGTCACAGCTCACAACAACCTCCTACACTTGGGCTTAGCCAATTCTCTTGCCTCAGCCTCCCGAGTAGTTGGGATCACAGGCACCTGCCACAATGTCCAGCTATTTTTTTGTTGCACTTTGGCCGAGGCCAGGTTTGAACCCACCACCCTCGGTATATGGGGCTGGAACCCTACTCACTGAGCCACAGGCGCCGCCCTCTCTGCACTTTTATATTATGGAGAAGGCTTCCTTCCTTTAACCTCATTAACCAACCTCTGCTAGCTTTGGCAGCTTCGTCATCTCTTTCAAAATGGAACTGGAGTGAAGGCTTTGCTCTCAATTAGGGTTTGGTTTAAGGGAATGTTGTGGCTCATTTGGTCTTCTACTCAGACCACTCAAACTTTCTCCATAGACTCGACACCCATAGCACAGTGTTTACGGTACCAGCCATATACACCGAGAGTGGCGGGTTCAAACCCAGCCTAGGCCAGCTAAACAACAATGACAACTGCAATAAAAAAAAACTGGGCATTGTGGTAGACACCTGTAGTCCCAGCTACTTGGGAGGCTGAGGCAAGAGAATTGTTCAAGCCCAAGACTTTGAGGTTGCTGTGAGCTGTGATGCCACAGTACTCTACTAAGGGAGACATAGCGAGACTCTGTCTCAAAAAAAAAAAAGAAAAGAGAACTTTCTCCATAGCAGCAATAAGGCTGTTTGACTTTGTTCGTTTTTAGACAGAGTCTCACTGTGATGCTCTTGGTAGAGTGCTGTGACATCATAGCCCACAGCAACCTCCAACTCTTGGGCACTCAAGAGATTCTCTTGGTTCAGTCTCCCAAGTAGCTGGGACTACAGGTGCCCGCCAAAATGCCCGGCTATTTTTAGAGATGAGATCTTGCTCTTGGGCTGGTCTTGAACTCCTGAGCTCAGGCAATCCACCTGCCCTGACCTCCCAGAGTGCTGGGATTACAGATATGAGCCATCACTCCTGGCCCCTGTCTGACTTTCTTATCATTCGTATATTCACTGGGGTAGCACTTTCAGTTTCCTTCAAGACCTCTTCTTTTGCATCTACAAGTTGTCTGTTTGGCACAAGAGGCCAACTTTTGTCCTATTTCAGCTTTCGATATACCTTCCTCACTAAGTTTAATCATTTCTAGCTTTTGATCTAAAGTGAGAGATGTGTGACTCTTCTCATTGAACACCTGGAGGCCATTATAGAATTACTATCTGGCCTCATTTCAATTTCAATATTGTTGTGTCTCAGGGAATAGGAAGGCCTGAGGAGGAGACAAGGGAACTCTGGCCTGTAGAGCAGTAAGAACACACACAATATTTTTTAAGTTTGCTATCGTACCTTGGTGCAGTCTGTGACACCCTAAAACAATTACAATGGTAACATCAAAGATCACTGATCCCAGATCACCACAATAGATATACAAATGATGAGAAAGTCGGAAATATTATGAAAATTGCCAAAATGTGGCACAGAGACATAAAGTACACACATGCTGTTGGGGAAAAGGCTATGAATAGACTTGCTCTCTGCAGCACTGCCGCAAACTTGCAATTTGTAAAAACTGCACTATCTGCAAAGCAATAAAGTGGAGCTCAGTTAAAATGAGGTTTGTCTGTAAATGCCAATGCAAGGCCTGAGGCAGGAGGGTGCCCACAGGTCACCAGAACGGCACAGAGGCCTGTAAGGCTGGAGCAGAGTGAGCAAGAGGAAGAAGAGATGGAGAAAGGAGGCCAAAGGCCAAATGGCATTGCAGGCCTTTCCAGAGACGTTGAGTTTCACTCTGAATAAGAGGGGCAATCATTGCAGGGTTTGAGCAGAGTTTTCCTGATCTGGTTTATGTCTTAAAAGGCTTTCTCTGTCCAAAAAATACATCATAGGGTCACAAAGAGAGAGAGGTTAGAATGGTGCCTGTGGCTCATTGGGTATATACTGAGGGTGGCGGATTTGAACCCGGCCCTGGCCAAACTGCAATAAAATAGCAGCTGGGCATTCTGGCGGGTGCCTATAGTCCCAGCTACTCAGGAGGCTGAGGCAAGAGAATCACCTAAGCCCAGGAGTTGGAGGTTGCTGTGAGCTGTGATGCTACGGCACTCTACTGAGGGCAATAAAGTGAGACTGTCTCCAAGAAACAAACAAAAAACAGTCACAGGTTAAAATGCTATTGGATCAATGTAAGTGAGAGATAATATGATAGTTTCTTGGACCAAGATAGCAGGGGAAGACGTAGTAAGAAGTGGTCTGGTTATGCATATAATTTTGGTTTGGTTATTCAGAGACAAGGACACATTCTGCCTCCCAGATTAGAGTGCAGTGGCACTCTACTCACTACAGCCTCAAACTCCTAGGCTCAACTGAGCCTCTTGCTTCAGCCTGCCAAGTAGCTGGGACTACAGATGTGCAACCACACCCAGACTTTGGATATAATTTTGAAATAAATAGGATTTTCTGGTGGGATGGAGTCAAGGATGACTTCAAGCAGCAGAATGTGTGGAGTTGCCTTTTACTGACATGGGGTGACTTCAAGAGGAGGTTTGGGGGTGAGGAAATCAGGAATTGAATTTTAGATCTATCAAGTTAGGTAGCCAAGTAGTAAGATATGGAATCAGAGATCAACATTTGAAGTTCGTAAGGGGAGTCCGTGAAGGAGCTACACAGTGGGAGGTATTACAACGCACACTGCTATTAAAGCCATGACCCTAGATGAGAGGACCTAAGGAACAAGTGACACAGGAGAGAGGAGAGGGCGGGTGGAAGAAGGAAAAAATGTCAAAGGAGGCCAAGAAGGAGCAGCTGTGGGCACTGGGGAGAATTAAGAATGTTGGGTCTGGCTCGGCACCTATGGCTCAATGGGCTAAGGCACCAGCCACATACACATGAGCTGGCGGGTTCGAATCCAGCCCGGGCCCGCCAAACAATGATGGCTGCAACCAAAAAATGGCCGGGCATTGTGGTGGGCGCCTGCAGTCCCAGCTACTTGGGAGGTGGAGTCAGGAGACTCGCTTGAGCCCAGGAATTGGAGGTTGCTGTGAGCTGTGATGCCACAGCACTCTATCCAGGGTGAAAGCTTGAGGCTCTGTCTCAAAAGAAAAAAAAAAGGCTCAGTGCCTGTGGCTCAAGCAGCTAAGGCGCCAGCCACATACACCTGAGCTAGTGGGTTCGAATCCAGCCTGGGCCCGCCAAACCACAATGACAGCTGCAACCAAAAAAAAAAAAAAAAAAATGGCCAGACATTGTGGCAGTCACCTGTGGTTCTAGCTACTTGGGAGGCAGAGGCAGGAGACTCGCTTGAGCCCAGGAATTGGAGGTCGCTGTGGGTTGTGGTGCCATAGCACCCTATCCAGGGTGACAGCTTGAGGCTCTGTCTCAAAAAAAAAAAGAAAAAAGAATATAGGATCTGGAGCGGCTCCTGTGGCTCAGTGGGTAGGGCGTCAGCCCCATATACCAAGGGTGGTGGGTTCAAACCCAGCCCCGGCCAAAACTGCAACAAAAAAAAAAAGAAAAGAAAGAGTGTAGGATCTGGCTCAGTTCCCTGTAGCAGAGTGGTTATGACACCAGCCACATACACTAAGGGTGGTGGGTTCCAACCCGGCCTGGGCCAGCCAAACTACAATGACAACTGCAACATAAAATAGCCGGGTGTTGTGGCGGGCACCTGTAGTCCCAGCTACTTGGGAGGCTGAGGCTAGAGAATCACTTAAGCCCATGAGTTGGAGGTTGCTGTGAGCTGTGACACCAGGGCACTCTACCAATGGTGACATAGAGAGTATGTCTTAAAAAAAAAGGAGTGTAGGATCTAAGGATATAAATAAAGGGTTTCCAAAAGGGGGGAATGAGGATCCACATCAAATGCTGCTGATGGCCTCAGGTTAACTGAGGCTGGAGATGCTCAGGAAATGCAAATCAGGGCCGCAGGAGATACCATTTGACACCATTCTACTGGTAATAATTGTTGTCTTAGTAGTTTCAAGCTACTAAACACAGCACCATGGTGGTGGTTGAGCAGAGGACAAGGAGGACAATTGCAAAGCTGTTTGAGATCAGAGCCTGAAGTCTGCAGCTGAGGTGACTGGGGATCTGTCCACACAACAGTGTCACCGGCCAGACAGGTGATGGTGGCCTCAGCTGGCCTGTGCTGGGAAGCGCAATGCCTGAGCTGGTCTTGGGTACTCCCTCACTCCCTCTTCTGTGGGAGAAAGAACCAAACTCCATCCTTGGAAAGGCCACCTGGGGAGGAGGAGGTATGTAAGGAACTCTCATAAAACGTCAGCCCACTCTCAGGACACCCAGGGGAGGCCTGGGGCCAAGATGAAGACTCCGGACAAGAGGCAGCAGAAATTCACTGCGAAAGATTATGAAAGGAATTTGATTTTTATTTCTGATAAGAGAAAGCAAAAAAAGAAAGACGAAAGAAGAAAGGGGTTGGAACACCGAGTAATTGGGAGCAGAAGCTGGAGCTTTAGAAATGGCCAAGAGAGGTCTGTTTTATAAGAAAGAGCACACTATCTAATAACCAATGTGAAGCTGTCACTATGAATTCCCCCATTTCTCCAGAGCATTAGCAAAGCCTGCCACAAGCACAGATGCCTCAAGCTGGGGCAGGAAGGGGTGGTTTTTGAAATGAAGAAGGTTGCTGGAATGACAAATAGCAAGGGTGAAGGCAGCGCTGATAAGATTGCTCTGGTGGGAACCCAGGGGCCAGACTGACCAAGAGAATGCGTTCAGCAACCTTCAGGACCTCAGGGAAGACATTGGATTTGCCATGATGTGGGGACTCAGGAAATGGAGATTTGATCCAGTTTTGTTCAGCTCTGGAGGGGTGAGTGACCATGTTCTCGCTTCCATGTATAATGATACCTCCTTCCACCTGGTTCAGGTCAGATGTCTCTGCTCTGGCCCCTGGGCATTAATTAGTTCTTGAATGTAGCACCCAGAGAGCACTCTCATTTCGTCTCTTATGACTGTATGCTGCCTTAGTTCTGTGGCCCTGAGCTAACCTCTTCAGTTCTCTGACATGAACAGGGACCCCAGCACCCACCTCCCATGTTGTAGGGATTAAACAGAAAGCCTACACAACAGTTACTTTAAGTGTCAACTTGCTGGGCCCTATTGCCCAGGTATTTGGTCAAATGTTGTTCTGGATTTTTCTGTGAGGGTATTTTTGGATAAGATTAACATTTAGTCAGCCTCATGGTGACTCATACCTGTAATCCTAACACTCTGGGAGGCTGAGGTGGGAGGATAACTTGAGCTCAGGAGTTTGAGACCAGCCTGAACAAGATTGAGAACCTGTCTACACCAAAACCAGAAACAATTAGCCAACCATGGTGACGCACATCTATAGTTCCAGCTCCTTGGGAGGCTGAAACTCACTTCGGCTCAGGAGTTTGAGATTGCAGTGTGCTACAATGACACCACTGCACTCTACCCATGGTGACAGAGCTAGATGCTATCTCAAAAAAAAGAAAACCTTTAAATGATGGACTTTGAGTAAAACATATTGCCTCCATCACATGAATGGGCTTCATCCAATTAGTCTTTTGAATGGAACAAACATACTGGCATGACCTCCCTGGAGCAAGAAGGAATTCTTCAATGGAAGGCAATATGGACTCTTCCCTGGGTCTCCAGCATGACAGCCCACTCTGAAGATTTTGGACTCACTAAGACTCCATTACCATATGAGCTAATTCCTTAAAATAAATCTCTATGCATGTACATACATGTGTTTACACACATATCCTGTTGGTTCGCTTCTCTGCGGAACCCTGGTTGACACAGCCTCTAACTCTTGTCCAGCACACCATAGGTGGTTAGTCAAGGTCACTGCTCTCGGGGCTGCTGTGAAACCCAAAGGAGCTTCTTGCAAAAAGACTTCTTGAGGTCTTACCAACTCTTCTTGCCTTCCCACTAGTGGGCTGTGACAGTCAGTCTGATTCCCAGGCAGCTTTGGGAGAGCAGTAGCAGACGGCGGTGGGGTTACTCCATGGTTTTTTTTCTTTTTTTTTGAGACAGAGCCTCAAGCTGTCGCCCTGGATAGAGTGCTGTGAGCTGTGATGCCAACTCCTGGGCTCAAGCAATTCTCCTGCCTCTACCTCCCAAGTAGCTGGGACTACAGGCACCAGCCACAATGCCCGGCCATTTTTTGGTTGCAGCTGTCCTTGTTGTTTGGCCGACCCGGGCTGGATTTGAACCCGCCAGCTCAGGTGTATGTGGCTGGTGCCTTAGCTGCTTGAGCCACAGGCACTGAGCCGGGCTACTCCATGTTTACAGACAGATTCTCCAGGTTTTCTTCTGCTGTTAGGGGCTTTCTTTCTTTTCTTTTCTTTTCTTTTTCTTTTTTTTACTAATTGAGACAGAATCTTACTTTATCATCCTCTGTAGAGTGCTGTGGCGTCATAGCCCAAGCAGCTCAAACGATTCTCTTACCTCAGCGTCCCTAGTAGCTGGGACCACAGGTGCCCACCACAACGCCCTGCTGTTTTTGTTGTTGTTTAGCAGGCCCAGGCCAGGATTAAACCCACCAGCCCCAGTGCATGTGGCCGGCGCCCTAACCACTGAGCATGGGCACCTAGTCGAGGGGGCTTGCTTTCTTGAAGGGCCAGGTCTGCTAGATTAAATATCACCCTCCTCATCCTCTGGTAGACATGTTTCCTGCTGTGTCCAAATGCTCCAGAGCATTAAAAGAAGAACCTCGAACAAATTTTAAAAATTTAAAAGAGTTTAACGGGCAGCCCCCTAAACCAGAATAGGTTTGAAAAGATCCCCGACACTGTCCCATAATTGGAGAGACTATATAGATAGAAAAAGGAGAGTGATGTACAGAAAACAGAAGTGAGGTGCAGAAACAGCCAGACTGTTTACAGTTTGGCATTTGCCTTATTTGCAGGTTTGAACACTTGGCCACCTTTGATTGGCTAAAACTTGGTGATCGATGTAAGAGTAGTTACAATCTGTTTACACATCTAATTAGGTTGGAGTTCACTATGTACAGAGAAACTTTTAAGCTAATCTTAAAATATGTAAGGAGGCAGCTTTAAGCTAAACCTCATTTAACAAGAGCATAAAATCTAAACGATGTCATTGAGCTAAAGTGGTTTAAACAGGGAGATTCCCTTGGAAATGCCCTGGCCAGAGCTCTCTCTCTCTTTTATTTTATTTTATTTTTTTTGTCCAGGGCCGGGTTTGAACCCACGACTTCCGGTATGCCAGTGCCCTACTCCTTTGAGCCACAGGCACCGCCCCCAGAGCTCTCATTTTGCAAAGGGGAACAGAGATGCAGAGAGGGGAGAGCTTTTTACAAGGACAGGTGGCCACAGGAGCAGAGCCCTGGCCCACTGGCATCCTGTCAAGTTGTTTCAGGTAGTCAATGAAAAACAAACAGGTTCCAGAACTTTCTGGAGATCACATTGCGACAAGGAGTGGAGCCAGGATTTGAACCAGGTCCTTCATACTCCAAAGTCCATGCTCTTCACCACCCCTTGACTGAGAGGTAAGAGACACCCAGACACAGAAACACACTGGCATAGCTATGTCCACTCCCCGACTCTATTTTCTTTCTTTCTCTCTTTTTCAGTTCACATCAACCTCAAACTCCTGGCCTCAAGAGATCCTCTTGCTTCAGTTTTTTATTGTTAGTAGAAAGTAGGTTTTGCTCTTGCTCAGGCTGCTCTCAAACCCCTGAGCTCAAGCAATCCCTCCGCCTCCGCCTCCCAGAGTGTTAGGATTACAGGCGTGAGCCACCGCGCCTGGCCAGTAACAAACTCCTTAAAACACTCCCAGGCCTCAGATGTGCTGTGATGTCATGACTGAAAACCGCTGATCTCCCATGGCCCCTCTGGCCAAGCCTTTCTCTCTGCGGGCTTCTAGCCCAAACCCTTGCCTCACCTCAGGCACTGACCTGTGGCCCCAGAACCAAGTGTGGGGGGGCCCAGGGCCCCAGGCCACAATGCTGTGAATGAGGCAGGGCCCAGCACATCATGCTCTGCAATCCAGACTCCTCTTTTCTATCTCTTTGGGTTGCCACAATCTCTGTCTCTCTCACATTAGTCTGAAAATGAGGGGATTCTCATAATACATTGACTGCACAGAGGGACCCCAGGGCAGCCTCCCAGTGGGCCTCAAAGTTTAGGAACAAGGCAGCACCGGAGCTCAGAGCAGGACAGAGATGGCCATCTCTCCCAGGCTGCCTCTTTTTCTGCTTGTTTCTGTCATCTTCCTGTTTTCGTCCCCTCTACCAGGAGGCCCAGCTCATCACAGCACTCTGAACTGAAGGGGTTGTAGATGGGACTGCAGATGCTACTGCCCCTGGGCTGGTGCTGGCTGAAGGCGGAACTGCCCTCGGGCCCAGTGCTGGTGGTGGAGGCCAGTAACAAGCTCAGTTTCTCTCAGAAGGAGCTGTAAAAACCGGGCATGGTTGGGCGGTGCCTGTGGCTCAGTGAGTAGGGTGCCGGCCCCATATAACAAGGGTGGCGGGTTTGAACCCGGCCCCAGCCAAATTGCAACAAAAAATAGCCGGGTGTTGTGGTGGGCGCCTGTAGTCCCAGCTACTTGGGAGGCTGAGGCAAGAGAATCATCTAAGCCCAAGAGCTGTAGGTTGCTGTGAGCTGTGACATCACAGCACTCTACCGAAGGCAACAAAGTGAGACTCTGCCTCTAAAAAAAAAAAAAAAAGGTTATGGTGGCTCATGCCCATGATCCTAGCACACTGAAAGTTCTAGGCGGGTGGATCACCTGAGCTCAGGAGTTCCAGACCAGCCTGAGCCAGAGCAGATCCTGTCTCTAAAATTAGCTGGGCCTTGTGGCAGGCAAGGCTTGAGAGGTGAGGAAGAGGATTGCTTGAGCCCAAGAGTTTGATGTTGCTGTGAGCTATGACACCATAGCACCCTATCAAGGGCAACAAAGTGAGACTGTGTCTCAAAAACAAGGAGCTGTAGGAAGGGTGGTCATATGGTATCCAAAAATGTCCAGGACACCAGCAGCCTTAGTTCATCTCTCCAATCCTGCCTGACCTCCAAGAACCGCCTCTCCTGATGCATTCCTTGTGAACAGAGCCAGAAGAAATATCTCTGATATTCGTTGCAAGGGAGAAGATCCAGATTTACAAATACCTGACTACAAAGGGCCCACACAGGCACACCCTCCCTCTCCTCCTCTGCCCCAGCCTCTGGACGCCACCCTACCTGCCTTTGCCAGAACTCCAGCAGTGATAAAAATATCTGGCCAATCCATAGGCACAAATACAGAGAAAAATAAACCACAGAAAAAGCATGAGATTTTAAATCAGAAAGACCAGGCTTTTATTTCTATCTGTGTTGCTTGCTGGCTATGTCACTTAACCTCATTGAGCCTCTGTTTCTTCATGTGTGAAATGGGAGTAATGACACCCAATTCAAAAGGTTGAGAATTCAGGTAGCGCCTATGGCTCAACGGAATAGGGTGCTGGCCCCATATGCCAGAGGTGGTGGGTTCAAATCCAGCCCCAGCCAAAAACTGCCAAAAAAAAAAAAAAAGGTTAAGAAATGAAAGCGGTAATGTGTATGAGAAAGCTGGACCCTTACTTAGCACACAGTAGAGATTTTAAAAATGGCTGTGCCCACCCCTTCCCCTTTCTTTCCCTGCTTGCTTTCCCTTCTTTTTCTTTTCTCTCCTACCTCAGTGTCATAGTAACAGCATATTCCTCAGTAATCCCATATATCACTCAGGACTCTTTGGTTGCAAGCAACAGTGAACCTTATTTAGGGTGACTCATGCATGAAAGGAAATTCACTGACTTTGTGTAACCAGGCACAGTTGGGTCCAGGGCATAAATGGTATCACCAGAGGCTGGTCTGGCTTTGGGCTTTAGCCAGCACTACTTCCTTCAGTGTCAGCTTCATTTTCAGGTGTATTAGTCATTTATTCGTTCACCAAATATTTCTTGAGCACCTACTATGTGTCAGGTACTTGGGAGGCTGAGGTAAAAGAATCTCTTAGGCCAGAGAGTTTGAGGTTTCTATGAGCCGTGATGCCACAGCACTCTACCCAGGGCAACAAAGTGAGACTCTGTCCAAAAAAAAAAAAAAGAACAGGCTCGGCGCCTGTGGCTCACCGGGCTAAGGCGCCAGCCACATACACCTGAGCTGGTGGGTTCGAATCCAGCCCGGACCTGCCAAACAACAATGGTGGCTGCAACCAAAAAATGGCCGGGTGTTGTAGCGGACACCTGCAGTCCCAGCTACTTGGGAGGCAGAGGCAAGAGACTCGCTTGAGCCCAGGAATTAGAGGTTGCTGTGAGCTGTGATGCCACAGCACTCTATCCAGGGTGACAGCTTGAGGCTCTGTCTCAAAAAAAAAAAGAACAATGTCACATACATATGTACTGTACCTGGTTTTTGTTTTTAATACACTTTGTCATAGCTTGTTAAGCTCCACCAATGAGGAGCAGATTATAGGAACTCCTAGGAGTCACATTCATCTCATTTATTAGGAGCCTTTTCTTTCCTCCTCAGCTGTCTCTGAGATCAGCTACACTCAGGAAATGGAGGAAATTTGGTTGCTTAAAGCAGTGGGCACAGAGGGGGTCTGGATGGGGCCCAGTGGGGTCCTCCAGAGCGAGTGCAGGGCCTGAGAGCCTCAGGGCTGAGGAGAGATCGGTAGAGGAAGATCAGGCCCGGAAAGGAACCCCCAAAGATATAGCAGACCACTTCCCCTTTGCTCACCAGCTCCAAGCACACTGGCCTTTTTACTGTTCCTTATTGGGCCTTTGTTCTGCCCATTTCCTCTGTGTATGTTACTCTCCCTCCCCACCTCGTCCAGGCTGCTCACCTGTCACCTTCTCAATAAGGCCTACCCTGACCTTCCTCCAACAACACCTGCCCCAACATCTCTAATCTCCTTGCCCTTCTTTTTTTTTTTTTGAGACGGAGTCTCACTTTGTCACCCTGGGTAGAGTGCCGTGGCATCATAGCTCACAGCAACCTCAAACTCTTGGGCTTAAGTGATTCTCTTGCCTCAGCCTCCTGAGTAGCTGGGACTACAGGGGCCAGCCACAACGCCCAACTATTTTTAGAGACCAGGTCTGGCTCTGGCTCCTGGCTCAGGCTGGTCTCGAACTCGTGAGCTCAGGTAATCCACCTGCCTCAGCCTCCCAGAGTGCTAGGATTACAGTCCTTGCACTTCTTATTCTTCATCATTTCCCAACATTACATATACCATGTATACACATAGTTTATTATGAATCCCCTGCGAGGTTTTTGGCTTTTTTTTTTTTTTTTTTTTTGAGACAGAGCTCAAGCTGTCACCCTGGGTAGAGTGCTGTGGCATCACAGCTCACAGCAACCTCCAACAACTGGGCTTAAGTAATTCTCCTGCCTCTGCCTCCCAAGTAGCTGGGACTACAGGCACCCACCACAACACCTGGCTATTTTTTGGTTGCAGCCATCATTGTGGTATGGTGGGCCCAGGCTGGATTTGAACCCACCAGCTCAGGTGTATGTGGCTGGCGCCTTAGCCACTTGAGCCACAGGTGCTGAGCCATGGTCTTTGGCTTATTTTTTCCACCTAGAACAGTGCCTGGAACTTAGTAGGCACTCAAGAAACATTTGTTAAGTAGTGAATAAAAGTATTCAACTGATGTTTATTTAATCCAACTTTACACCAGGCCCCACGGCACCAATGTCTATGCAATGAAGAAACACACTGTCCTCGCATTTATGAAGCTTATAGTCAAGCTTCTTAGCTGATCAAACCAAGGCAGGTCAAGAAAGGAATGACTGGGTAATATGCTTGCCTTCTCTGGGAATGTGGCATCTTTGCCTTCCCTGGGAATGTGGCATCTTTATAGAGGAAATTTTTGGGGGTTTTTTTGTGTGTGTGACAGAGCCTCAAGCTGTCACCCTGGATAGACTGCCGTGCATCACAGCTCACAGCAACCTCCAATTCCTGGGCTCAAGCGAGTCTCTTGCCACCGCCTCCCATGTAGCTGGGACTACAGGCGCCCGCCACAACGCCCGGCCATTTTTTGGTTGCAGCCGTCATTGTTGTTTGGCGGGTCCGGGCTGGATTCGAACCTGCCAGCTCAGGTGTACGTGGCTGGCACCTTAGCCCGTTGAGCCACAGGCGCCAAGCCCTATAGAGGAAATTTTGATTCAGAGAAATGGCCCTCCCACTTTAGGGCATCAGGCTGGCTGTTTCTGGGCAGTGCAGCCCTTCTGGGTACATCTCAGATTACACCTAAGAGGCCACCCCAGCCACACGCCCAGCCTGCCAGAGAAAACCACCTTCCTTCCTCATTGTTCAGACGTTCCCTCTGGCAACAGAGAATGTACCAGAAAGGGGTGCCTGAAGAGAGTTTCAGGGAAGGCTGACCATAGATGGGTGACAGGAGCTAGAAGCTTACCACTCTGAGGCTGTGGGGCCAGAAGAAGGGGCAGGGAACAGGGAAATCTGGAGCTTTAGGGGTGCTGCCAACAGGAACCGTGGGCTTCCAGAGAAGGACTAGCCACGGCCAGCCAGTAGCCCATAACGAAAGAACCATGGGAGTGAGCATCCTGTTCAGTCCCCTGCACTCTCCAGTTCTTGCCAGAGCCTCCCACTGGCTGACTGGGGGCCCAGGAGAAGCTGTCCACAAAGGTCAGCCTGCTGGGACACGGAGCTGTGGAATAAGCGCGGAGAGTGGGTCTGCAGGGACACGCAGGAAAGAGCCAGCATGCTCTCCTCATCCCAGCCGCCTCCCGGGCTTCCTTTGGTCAGGGAAACTGAGGCAGGGACAGCTAAAGGGAATCTGTACTACATACCAGTTGGCAGGTGGGGTCCTGAGGGGATTAGAGTAAGGAGGAAAAGGCACAGCCACCATTTTTTGGTGTATGTATGTTAGGCAGGGGTGAGGAGGGTAGGGGTTGTTCCTGGCCATCACCATGGCAACCACTCTGAGCTACCATCCAGGTCTGAGCCAGGGAACAGCTGGAAGTCACTTTTTCCATCACCTCCCATTCCAATCCCATCCCGCTTTCCTTCCTCCTTGGCCCCAAACAGGGTGATTTCCCTTGTTTCGTCCATTCCCAAGTAAGAAAACAATGGGTAGCAGCTCAGGTGGAGGGTGACATACTTGGGCAGGCATGGCCATGTGATGTTGGGGCAGGAAATAACAGAGGGAGTGCCCAGAGTGAAGGAGAGAGGATTACAGGGGAGGGCAACTGTCCAGCAGGAGTGACTTGGCACCTAATGCACTTAGACTATGGTCAACAAGCAGCTTTCATTGGCGTTAGAGACATCAGGACATATCAAACACGGCTGTCTGCCTCTGCCTGTGGGATGGGCAGAGAAGTCGTAGAGAGAATGGGACTTTTATTCATTCTTCCTTTTTTTTTTTTTTTTTTTTTGGAGACAGTCTCACTATGTCACCCTCGACACAGTGCCGGGACGTCACAGCTCACAGCAATCTCAAACTCTTGAGCTTAAGCAATTCTCTTACCTCAGCCTCCCAAGTAGCTGGGACCACAGGTGCCTGCCACAATGCCCGGCTATTTTTTGTAGCAGTTATCATTGTTGGTTAGCTGGCCTGGGCCGGGTTCAAACCTGCCAACTTCAGTATATGTGGCTGGCGCCATAAACACTGTGCTACGGGTGCCGAGCCATATTCCTTCTTCCTTTAAACACATGACAAGTCATTTCCAGGGAGCTATAGACTCCAGAGAGGCTATCAGGACTCCTTTCAGGAGGGAGTCCTGAAAAAAGGATGTTCCTTTTTGCCTAGAAAAGCAAAGTTTGGAAGGGAAAGGGCCATAGGCTCATCCGGGGGATTGCCTTGTGACGCCCTCTGTTGATGCTGGTCAGTCCTGTTGGGCCAGGTCACTATGGGAAGGGGGTGGCCTCCAACCCGACCTTCTGTCCTGCAGGCCTCCCCCTCAGCCTGCTCTGCACACCCTTGGGACAATGTTGCCCTCATCCTCCACACACCCAATTTCAGCCTGTCATGAACTTATCTGGCTCAGGGTTGTCTTCTGCACAAAATCTTTGTCTTCTGACCAGTTATGCTGCACTCTCCCTCTGCAATTCCAAAGCATCAGTTGCTCACAACATGCAGTTTTCATTCAGCAGGACTCACCGATTTTTCTCTGTAGATTACCTCTCTTCCCAATAATTAACCTGGAATTGCCTCACACCCGCCTCCATGCTGGATACACACAGTAGGCACTCAATGAGTACACTCTCATTTAATAAGGAACAGAGCCAAGATTCAAGGTCCTACCATTAGCAGAGACTTTAATATCATCAGCTGCTGATATCTTAGAGGCTCCCTAAGAAAGGGCAAATTACTCCTCACTCTGCCAACTAGGAAAAAGAAAGCTCTGTTTATTTAATTCAATGAATGTAGATAACATGGGGATCATCTTGAGAGACGATACCCGAGAAGGGTGCGGTCTAGGAGAACAGGTCTTCTCAAGGAGACCACAAGGATACACTTGCAGGGTCCTCTCCATGGTGACTCAGCTCTTGGGAATTTGTAAACTTAATTTCCTGGAACTTGGAAATTTCCAAGTTCTGGGAAATCCTGTAGTATTATAGGGGCTGGAACAGCATCTCCCGCTTGATTCAAACTGGCCAATGAGAAGGGTACCTATGGGTTAGAACTTTTTGACTGTTGATAAAAAGGGAAAGACCAAGCCAGATGGGGAGCGCGACCATTTGGAATTCTTCTATGCCGTAAGCTCCCGGC
Organism: Perodicticus potto; assembly: GCA_963574655.1. NCBI lineage: Eukaryota > Metazoa > Chordata > Mammalia > Primates > Lorisidae > Perodicticus > Perodicticus potto. The sequence goes on along the minus strand of CAUYRH010153617.1, from coordinate 9,012 downwards.
TGGTGAATAAAGCCCTTCTTATAAACGTGGTGTTCGGGTGCTCTTTCTCTCCGTTGGGCCTCATCTTCCTGCAACAATCTAAAGCAAATTTTTGCAGACTATCTTCTTTGAACCACTCAGCACCCTCATGAGGTACCCATTTAACAGATGAAGAAATTGAAGACCAAAGAGGTTAAATGACATGCCCCAGGGCACACTGTCCAAAACATAGGTCCCCATCCTAGCTTAATACCTACTATCCAGGAGAAGGCCTGGCATCTGAAGAGGAGGGCAAAAAGGCTATCAAGCTGGGCAGTGCCAAACAGCCTACTCCAGGGGCATATCCAGAGGAAGAGGAAACAATCACTCCCTCCAACTCAGTCTTGAGAGTATCTCTGTCTCTTGGAGAGCTGGGAACACAGATAGACATGAGAGCTCATGAAGGTCCTTGGGCTACCAACCTGGCTGCTCTGAGTCCTCAGAGTCTGAGGGTCCCAGGCCCAGATGGAGAGTTCAGAGGTTCTGCCCAGAATCCATGAAAAATGAACCGCAGTGGAAAGGAAGGATACTGATGCCTGGCAAGGAGAGGAATCTGGTAAACCAAGGCAGAGGCCGCAAAAGGACAGGACTCCTTCAGAAGCAGCTCTCTGGTGCCCGTAGAGCTCCTGTGGAAGAATCTTGGACACTCTTCAAAGCCAGTTAGAAGAAAAGGAGCTCTACAAATAGGGCTGCCCGTGACTATCACACAAGCCATGAACGAGAGCCCAGGTGGTGAAAATAAGACTGAGTTAAGTCAGGCTAGGGTCAACATGACACAGCTGATCTGGTTCATTTAGGTCCTAAGTGACCTTCACCTCTTATTTCTCATTCTTATTGTTTTGTAAATTTAGCTCCCACCCTAAAGATGCCTATTTTGAGTAGTTTAGGAGGATTGATTTAGGAGATTAACTTTTGAATTGGAATGTTATGGGTTATGCTGATTATTGAAGATTAACATGGTTTTTACTTTGAACTTTCGTGTATAAAACTGTGATTTTGGAAATGGAAGAACAGAACAGTCTTGGAGAGGCTACTCTCACTGCTCTCCAGAATCACCCTCCTTCTGACAAATAAAGTTTGGTGGACCTATACCTGTTTCTGCATTTTGGCTGATAGTGATGGGGGCCAGACCCTCTTCATCTGGTGAAACAAGCAGGTTCTCCTTACCTGGAAGCTTATTGAAATCCTGACATTCAAGCTAAACCTCAGATCCACTCAGTCAGAATCTCAGCAGGGAGGGGATGGGAAGGGAAAGGGCCAGGCACGAGCATTTTCTTTAAGTCCACTGTACAATGAAGATTGAGAATCATTGCTTTGCAATGGGTTGGGAATCTGTTTAACATGTCCCCAAAAGAGTCTAAGTCATCCAACTCTTCCCAAAGCAGCAAGTATAATCTATAAAACCAACAGGGGAGAATGGTGGGAGCCAGAGATCAGGTCCTGGGGCTACCGGGACAGTTAACTGCAGAGATAGGAGTGGCACTGCACCTGGAGACAACTTAAGAACTTGGACCTTGCTGGGAAGGGCAGAGTTAACAGGACAACGCATTTCTGTGAGGAAAATGGCTCCTCCTCCCATGGCTATTTTTTTTTTTTTTTTTTTTTTTTTTTTGCAGTTTTTGGCAGGGGGCTGGGTTTGAACCCACCACTACCCCTATATGGGGCTGGCACTCTACTCCTTTGAGCCACAGGTGCCGCCCCCCTCCTATGGCTATTTAACATTTCAAACACCCTGAAAGTGCAAACCATTTACAGTATGTTACTAGACTCTACCTAATATTTGAAGTTTCGGGAAGCACAGCCTTTAAATTAAAGGGTCTAGGTCTAACTTGTACACTGTATTTTCTAGTGTGTACTCTTATGAAATTTATCTCACTTCTCTGAGCTTCTGTTTCCTCAGCTACCACATAAATAATCACATCAGGTTTAAAATGGTTGCCTGTGTCCTAAAACATCGGGATTCCAGGCAGCCGCCTTGGTCCTCGGTTCTTGGTGGAAAAATGACCAGACACCCCAAGGTAACACAAGCAAAACAAAGTTTCTTGAGGAAGAGAAAGATAGGTGCAAAACACAACTATAGGGCGGTGCCTGTGGCTCAGTGAGTAGGGCGCCAGCCCCATATGCCGGAGGTGGCGGGTTCAAACCCAGCCCCGGCCAAAAACTGCAATAAATAAATAAATAAATAAACAACTATAGTCCAGAAAGTAGAAGGGAAGAGGAGAGAGAGGTGAGGTGAGGGTGGACATGGGAGGAGGGAGGGTATTTTAGGGGACCTCACCTAATGTGCATGATTTAATGGTACATTTCAAAACTATTAAGAAATGAGTGGGTGGCTCATAGAGTAGGGTGCCGGCTCCATAACAGAAGGTGGTAGGTTCAAACCCAGCCTCGGCTGAACTGCAAAACAGAAAAATAGCCAGGCATTGTGGCAGGCGCCTGTAGTCCCAGCTACTTAGGAGGCTGACGCAAGAGAAACGTCTAAGCCCAGGAGTTGGAGGTTGCTGTGAGCTGTGTGACGCCACGGCACTACCAAGGGCGATAAAACGAGACTCTGTCTCTAACAAAAAAAAAGAAATGAGTATAATTGTGATGGATGTGTTACTTAGTTCAATGTAAGCATTTCACATTGTATATCAAAGCAGTACCCTGAACCTCATAAATGCATCAATGTACAAAGTTATGATTTAATAAGAAATAATAATAATGATAAAAAGAAAGAAAAACAGACTTACAGAGCAAGATACGTTTGCCATAGATAGCAAATAGACTTCCATAGCCAGGGGAAGTAGAGAAAGAGGCCTTGAACGTGGCCGGAGGGTTCTCTTTTACACCTGCCAGGGTTGGGCCTGCCTCTTGGTTCAGAGGTCATCTTCCAGCTCTTGCAGACCTCCCTCCCAAGAGACTAAGAGCCCAAGGTAGATTTAAGCTAATGGGATGACAATTAGTCTTTTTGTTTGTTTGCTTTCTTTTTTTTTTGCAGGTTTTTTGGCTGAGGCCAGGTTTGAACCCACCACTTCTGGCATAAGGGGCCAGTGCCCTACTCCTTAAGCCACAGGTGCCGCCTATGATAATTAGTCTTAAAGCTGCTCTAGGTCACCTTCAAGAACTCTATTGTACCTTTTGGTAAGTTTTGCAGGTGGTTTGCTAAGTTCTGATTGGTAGATTCAAAGGATGAGCGTCCTTCCCAGGTGTGAGCAATCACTTGGAACTAAATTAAGGTGGGTGGCACCAAGATGGAAGTGTGGGGCCCTTCTCTTGTCCTCCTTCCCCTGGAGAGCCATTCCTAACTACGTACCTAACAATAGTACTTATGTCGTAGTGTAGTTGTAAAGATCAAATAAGTTTATTAATACCTGAAGACCATTTGGAACAGTATCTGGCACACAGTAAGTGCTCTATAAGGCTTAACTAGCCGATGTATGTACATACTGATATATAGATATAGATTTATAATCTAAAATTATACATATATAATAATATAGTTAATCTTTGAACAACATCAAGCCTCTTGCAGTCACAAATTTGTGAAAAACTTTTAACTCCCAGAAAACTTAACTTCTAGTAGCCTTATCTATTGATAGAGCCTGATGTAGGGACCCGCCCAAATGCCTGTCCTGGAAGAAATGAGTGTATGAATGTCCCACCCAGGAAGAAATGAATGTGCCTACCCTTCGGAATTTTTTTTTTCTGCATTTTTTTTTTTAGCCACGTCTAAGTTTGAACCAGCTACCTCCGGTATATGGGGCTGGTACCCTACTCCTTGAGCCATAGGTACCGCCCAGCAAATTTATTTTTTATTTTTTTAAGATACAGGGTCTCACTCTATGACCCTCGGTAGAGTGTCATGGTGTCACAGGTCACAGAAACCTCCAATCCTGAGCTTAAGTGATTCTCCTGCCTTAGCCTCCTGAGACTACAGGCGCTGGCCACAATGCCCGGCTATTTTTTTGTTGCGGTTTGGCCTGGGCCGGGTTTGAATCCGCCACCTTCGGTATATGGGGCCGGCGCCCTACTCACTGAACCACAGGTGCTGCCCCTGCCCTCGGAATTTTTATATTTCCATCCGCCTTAACCCACGTGCTGACTCCTCTCCCAGACTCAGCTCGTTCACAACCAGGTGGAATAAAGGCCGGTTGCCCACACAGCACCTGGACTCCGATTCCTTTTAGTCACACCTCGGAATAATCTCTCATTTTCAGTCCTTAACCTCTCACCTACCAAACCTAATCCTTACCTATGCCAACCCAAACCTTATCAATAACATAAACAATCGATTAACACACATTTTGTATGTTATATGTACTATATACTGTATTCTTAGAAGCCAGAGAAAGGAAAATGTCTATTAAGAAAATCACGAGGGGCTCGGCACCTGTGGCTCAACCGGCTGAGGCGCCAGCCACGTACACTTGAGCTGGTGGGTTCGAATCCAGCCCGGACCCACCAAACAACAATGACGGCTGCAACCAAAAAATGGCCGGGCGTTGTGGCGGGGGTCTATATCCCAGCTACTTGGGAGGCGGAGGCAAGAGACTCGCTTGAGCCCAGGAGTTGGAGGTTGCTGTGAGCTGTGATGTCACGGCACTCTATCCAGGGTGACAGCTTGAGGCTCTGACTCAAAAAAAAAAAGGAAAGATAAAAAATCACGAGGAAGAGAAAATACATTCACTCTTTTTTAAGTGGAAGTGGGTCAGAGCAAAGTGGCCATTTTCCTGGTCTTCCCGTTGAGCAGACTAAGGAGGAGGAGGGGAGAAGGGGTTGGGCTTGCTATCTCCGAGGTGGCAGAGGCGGAAGGAAATCCTGGTATAAGGAGACCTACGCCGCTCAGACGTGTTTGTTCAAGAGTCAGCGGAATCCGCGCATGTGTTTACCGAGTTCTGATGATGTGCCAGCCAGTGTTTTAGGCACTTTGCGTGCAGCTTGAGTAGGTGGCCCAGCCAGCCCCAGAAGCTCTGGGGCCTTTGGACAAGTTCCTTCCTCCTCGGGGGCTTGGGTGGGGTGTGCCTCCAAGGTGAGGTCGGTGGTGCAGGTTTTGTAAGGTCTCCTCCCAGCTTTAATCTGAGCCAGACCCTGTCGGGCATCTTCAGCCTCCAACTAGGACTCACCGAGGGGTTTCCTTATTTTCCCCCTGACTTATTCTGAGAAGCAAAAACACCCCGACACACCCAAGGACCCGAGCAGACTTTTTCCCGTGTGGTTTTGGCAGGAGGCATGTTTCCCTCTGCGGCCCGCCGCCCACAGCCCAGCCTTGGCACCAAGATATCCCGCCAAAACTCAGGCGGGACTTGGGGGGGCTGAAACCCGCTGTGGAGGGAACAGCAGTCCCAGGCCGAGGGAAGGGCGCCCGCCCAACCCGGGCTCGCTGCGGGCCAGCACTCGCTGCCCTTGATCCCTGCTGCCGCGAAAAGCCCGAGGAGGGGCGAGGGCGGAGCCGGGCCCGGGGATCCCCAGGAGCGCAAGCCGGGCCCTAGTACGGGGAGACGCCAGCCGCCGCCCGCGCGGGGCTTCGGGGAAGGCCCGGAGCCTGGGCGGGGGAGAGCCGGTCCGGGACAGGGCGGCGCGGCTCGGCTCGACGCCCTGCCCTCTCCCAAGGGTCAGCTTTGTGCCCACGGCCTGGGCGCGGCGGTGCGGAGGGAAGCGAGGGACGGTGGGGGTTGGGGGGAGGGAACGCGGGAAGCCCGGGGAGACCTGACTCATCCTCCCGCCGCAGTGAGTCACCGCAGCCACCGCCGGGCTGCGCCCCCTCGCGGCCGCGCCTGGGTCCTCGCGGCTCGGGGCGGGGGCCTGCTAGGCTTCCCCACCTCCGACGCCCTCCTCGGAGCCCTCACTCTCGGCTTTGCAAGGCCGCACGCAGGACGAGGGCATCTCAGCGAACAGAAGATGTTGTTCATTGCAGTATTTTTTCCCACTTTCTTGTAGATACAAGCATTCTCAATATTAAAAGTTGGAAGGGGAGGGCGGCGCCTGTGGCTCAAAGAGTAGGACACCGGCCCCATATACCGGAGGTGGCAAGTTCAAACCCAGCCCCGGCCAAAAAACTGCAAAAAAAAAAAACGTTGGAAGGGAAACACCTCTCTCTCTCCCCTTACGCTGTTATGTTCCCTTCTGTGCTTTTAAAAGATGAGAAACGAGAAATAAATCAGAGCAGTCCGAGCTAGGTGAGGAATGCAAAATTTATCAGACCCAGAGAGGCCTAAGAAGGGAACTTAAGCCTACCACCCCCAACCCCCCACCACGCCCGGGTGTTAATTGTTTAAAGGCATTTTAGTCTTGACTAGCTGCCTCACCCACGACCTTCACGGTCCTGGAATTTGTGACACAAAGAACAATGTACGTCAATCAGTAGCTTATGTTATTTTCATGTAAATCATTGGTAAACAGCTTAGGTCTCCTTTTTCCTTTAACAACCTGATTGTACCTGCTTCTAAGGGGAAGGGTATATTCAGGGCAACTGGAATCTGTGCTCCTGGGTGGCGGTCCTCAAACTTGGCAGAAATAAACTTTCTACTTATATCCATTTTCCCTTTTTCCTTTAGGTCAATGAAGATCAGTTTCTGGGCCTCTCCTGGGGACCCCAAGCAAAGACCAAATTGGAACTGGAAGCTGGGACAGCCTACCTACCCACCCCAGTCCCGGAGACACCAGAGATACCCCTCAGCTTCTGGGGGGACAGCTGGCCACCCCATTCTCCTCTGAAGGCACTTGGTGTGGAAGCCCTTGAGAGCAGTGGCCTTCTCTGTTGGTTTCCCCGCTGATGAGCTCGATGATGTTTTCACATGGTAGGGCTCCCCTCCATCAAAATGTATGGAATGAGTGGATAGGTGAGAAACTCTGGGGTGCAGAGGAGAAGGAGGCAGGCAGTAAGACCTACACATCGGTGGGTTTCCTCCTCCTCTTCACCCCCAAGCATCTAAGGCATTAAATGTGAGCACCTAGCCTGCTCTCCAACTTGGGCCTGGCAGATTCCTGGTCTGGCCCCCCAAACCCCAACTCCCACCTCTGTGCCTGCCATTTCTTTTCTTTCTTTCTTCTTTAGAGAGAGTCCTCGGTAGAGTGCCGTGGCGTCACACAGCTCATAGCAACCTCCAACTCCTGGGCTTAGGCGATTCTCTTGTCTCAGCCTCCAAGTAGCTGGAACTACAGGCGCCCGCCACAACGCCCAGCTACTTTTTTGTTGCAGTTTGGCCGGGGCCGGGTTTGAACCTGTCACCCTTGGTATATGGGGCCGGCGCCTTACCCACTGAGCCATAGGCGCCCCCCCACCCCTGCCTGCTTTCTCTTGCTGGCAGCCCCCCACCCCTGTGATTTCTGTATTCACAAACCATTGAGGACCCCAACAGACCAAAAGGAAATTCTTTCACTTTACATTTCCCCAGCTCTGCCTCTCCTAGGCGGAGAGGTGGGCTCACGCCTATACTCTTAGCATCCTAGGAGGCTGAGATGGGTGGATTGCTTGAGCTCACGAGTTCTGGACCAGCCTGAGCAAAAACAAGACCCCGTCTCTACTAAAAATAGAAAAACTGAGGCAAGACGATCTCTTAAGCCCTAGTTGGAGGTTGCGTGAGCTATGACGCCAAGGCACTCTACCCAGGGCAACAGCTTGAGACTCTGTCTCAAAAAAAAAAAAAGAATTTCTTCCTTTAAGCCTCCAGGGATTTCTGAGTGTCCAGGACACACTATCGGCCTAAGGATCGGAAACACCTGGGAAAATGTCTGTCTTTAACCTGGCCTGAGGAAAAATGGACATAGCATTCCCATTCACAATACCTTATTAATTCAGTCACAGTTACTCTTTTATATTTTTCCCCCTTAAATTCAGCTACACACTGGACCTCAGGGTGGGCGTTCTTCTTTTCTTTGGGATGCTGCACCTTTCTCTCGCTCTTTATCTCCCTCTTTGCTCTCTTCTCTCTTACTTATTCTCTTTCCCCCACTCTCTTCCCTCTCTAATACTATAAAATAGACTTATACTTTTATATCCCAGTCTTAGCCTAGAAAAATTCTTTTCTTGTCCACACTCAGCACTAAGTGAACAATTGAGTTTTTCCAGACCCATCAATTTCCTATTCCCTGTGGAGCTTGGTCCTCAGAAATCAAAGAATTCACAGGAAAGGAACAGGAGACTAGAGGAAGGATGGCAGCCAACATTTACCCATTACCTTGCACCAGGCACAGTGGTAAGCCTTTTACGCATATTATTTTGTCTTTTACTCACAGCTATCCTGGGGGAGGTAGGCATGGTTATTTTGCCCTTGCCAGAGAAAGGAATGAAGACTTAAGTAATGGCATAATAATCATGTGTATAGCATTTAGTTGGATGACATTTTCATGTGATTCCACAACAATTTGGGGAATGAGGGATTCTTTCTCTGCTTTACAGGTCAGCTACCAGGAAAAACAAAATGCTTTACTCAAAGTCACCGAGCCCAAGGCCTCAGACTTCAAATCCTGGACTATTTCCATTTCCCTCCATTGCCACCCAACCTCTTCCCCCTCCCAAGCAACAAAAGGGACTCACTCTTAAGTCACTCCACATCTAGATTCCAGCCCCATGAGTAACTCTCCTTTCTGATAGCTTTTGCATCAAGTTCAAACCCAGATGCACATGTTGACTCAGGCACATAATTGTAGCACTCTGGGAGGCTAAGGCAGCAGGATCACTTGAGCTCAGGAGTTCAGGACCAGTGTGAGCAGGAGTGAGACCCTGTCTCTACTAAAAATAGAAAAAATTGGCTCGGCGCCTGTGGCTCAACGGGCTAAGGCGCCAGCCATGTACACCTGAGCTGGCGGGTTCGAATCCAGCCTGGGCCTGCCAAACAACAATGATGGCTGCAACCAAAAAAAAATGGCCAGGCGTTGTGGCGGGCGCCTATAGTCCCAGCTACTTGGGAGGCGGAGGCAGGAGACTCGCTTGAGCCCAGGAATTGGGGGCTGCTGTGAGCTGTGATGCCACAGCACTCTATCCAGGGTGACAGCTTGAGGCTCTGTCTCAAA
>CAUYRH010153616.1:0-12083 GCA_963574655.1 Perodicticus potto | reverse complement strand
CCGCCAACGTTTATACAAGCTTGAAACATTTTACAACATTATTCAAAAAAAAAAAAAAATTAAAAAAAAAATCAAGCTCGTACCATGCCCCGGCTAAATTTTCTTTTCTTTTTTTTTTTTTTTTATTGTCTGTGAGCAAAGCAACACTTTTCAAGGAACACAATTTTTTTCCATTTTGAGTAGAGACAGAGTTTCACTTTGTCACCCTCAGGAGAGTGCAGTGGCGTCACAGCTCACAGCAACCTGCAGCTCTTGGGCTCAGGCGATTCTCTTGCCTCAGCCTCCCGAGTAGCTGATAAGAACCATTAGAAAACTAGGAGGAATAAAGGGCCACTTCGTTAACCCATTTCAGCAGATGCAGAGAGTATATTTGATAAAACGTAACAAAGAACTTTGTCAAGAGTAGCACCTGTGGTTCAAAGGAGTAGGGCTCCGGCCCCATATGCCAGCCCCGGCCAAAACTGCAAAAAAAAAAAAAAAAAATTTTGTCAAACGGCTTTGACAAAACAATTCTTAGAAAACTGGGAGTGGATGAAGACTTGTGCCCTGATGAAGGGAGTCCACAGAACAGTCTGTGGCCAACAATGTGTGCAGGGGTGAGACTGTGAGCAGGGCAGGATGTCTGCTCTCACTTTAAAAAGAAATTCAGATTAATATGAGGACACAAACAATTAGGTTATATCGTTTGCGTTTGTTAGGTAAAGTCCAAGTTGCAGTTGAGTCCTTCACCCCTGGTGCTGTGCACCCGACATTGTGCCTGGGAGGTGAGAACGCACCAATCCCCTCCCTCCTCCTGCCCCCCATTTTCTTCCTCCTCCCCCCACTTGAATTTGTGTTTTTCTCTCTTGTGTATTTTTTCATTTACTGGTCTTGTATTAGTGCCGAGCAAATTGGATACTCGCTTTTCCATTCTTGTGATATTTTACTAAGGAGAACGTTCTTAGCTCCTTCCAGGTAAACACGAGAGATGTACAGTCTCCACCTTACTTTACGGCTGCATGGTATTCCATGGTGTACATTCACCACAGTTTAATACGTTCACAGGTTGATGGAATTGGGCTGTGATAGCTTCCAGTGCAAATGTCCTTATGATGAAATGATTTTTCTTTCTTTTACTAGCTGCCTAGTAATGGGACTGTGGGATCAGGTAGATAGTCTCCTTGTAGCTCTTTGAGGATTCTCCGTACTTCTTTCCAAAAGGCTGTACTGAGAGGACAAGAGTGTTCCCATTTTGTAACCCGCCACCATCCTAGATTCCCTTAACCTACTGCCCTAGGTTCTTAGGAAAACCTCAAACACCTGCTCCCTGACTCTAGCCAATTAAGTCTCAGCAAGAAACCACAAAGCCCCAGTTAACTGCCCGGCTCTGCTTAGCCAACAGAGCAGCAGCAGAAGTAGGTCAACCAACCCTGTGCTTGCTGAAGTAGAACGCCCCCACCCCTCTTGTAACCACAATAAAAACCCCTGTAACACAAGAGTCGGGGCTCCCAGCCTGGATCCGCTGCGTCGGAGCCCCTGAGAGACCTGGCCCAGCTTGAATAAAGGCTCCTTTGCTTTTGCATCGGACTCAGCTCCCTGGTGGTCTTTGGGAATTGCGAGATCTGGGCACAACAGCACTAGTTTGCAATCCCACCAGCAGCGTAAAACTGTTCCCTTCTCTCCACGTCTGCACCAGCATCTGCAGCTTTGGGACTTTGTGACGCGGGCCATCCCCACAGGGGTTAGTGGCATCTCACCGTGGTTTTGATCGCTTCTCTCATGATTATGGACAACGTCTGCTCTCATTTTTAATTGCATTGGAGTTTCAACAAGTACAGTATGCCAAGTAAAAGAAAACAAAAGCCAGAAAAACTGAAATGCAAGGACTAAGAAAATGATTGTTCTATGGAAAGTAATGGGAATCTATAAAACAACTATTAAAACTAACAAATGAATTAAACAACATTCACAAGATACCATGTCCATATATAAAAATCATTTGTGTGTGTATGCTTGTAAAGCAGCAGCAAATTATTGGAAAATTAATCAAATCTCATTTATAATAAAACCAGAAAATAGAAAATACTAGGAGTAAATTTAGCAAAAGATATGCAGGACCTCTACCCTGAAAACTATGAATCTTTGCTGAGAGAAGTTGAATAATAGCTAAAGAAGTGGGAGGTTATATGTTTATAAGACTCGAAGACTCAATATGGCTGAACTGCTGCTGTCCCCAAATTAATCTCTATGTTAAATGTAATCGTAATCAAAGTCACAGAAGGCTTTTTAAAAATAAATTGATAAGTTTATGTTAAAATTTATAGAAGAAGAAAAGGACCCAAATAGCGAAAACAACTGAAAAGGAACACAAGTGTCCAGGACTCACTGTACCTACCTTCAGGGCCCAGCCCTTGAGCCGGTGTGGCAGCTGTGAGGACGGACGGGGATCCCTGGGACAGCAGAGTCCAGCGCCAGGCTGGAGAGGGCCATGCACACAGGGACAACTAACCTTCAACAAAGGCACAGAGGGGATTCACAGGGAGAAGGAAAGTGTTTTTAACCTGGGTGTGTGTCGGGGAGGAGGGGAGGTAACCCCTGCTCCACACTCTGGGTAATTTGAAAGGGTCACAGATTAAAGGTTTGGCTGTAACTCTAAAACTGAGAATGTCTCTTCATGATCTTGGGGTAGGAAAGGTTTCTTAGGGGATGGGGTGGGGGGATCCCAAACATAAAAGTTTCCTACATTAGATAAACCTCATCAGGCTGGGCGGGTAGCTCAAGCCTGTGATCCCAACACTCTGGGAGACTCAGGTGGGAGGATCCCTTGAGCTCAGGAGTTTGAGACCAGTCTGAACAAGAGTAAGACCCATCTCTACTAAAAATAGAAAAACTAGCCAAATGTTGTGGCAGGCGCCCGTAGGTCCAGTTACTCTAGAGGCTGAGGCAAGAGAATCGCTTGAGCTCAACTCTTTGAGGTTGCTGTGAGCTATGATACCACAGCACTCTAGCCCAGGACAACACAGTGAGACTCTGTCTCAAAAAAAAAAAAGGGATAGACCTCATCAAATGAACAATGTCTGCTCATCAAATGACCTCATTAAGAAAATGAACGTGAAGACTCACAGACTGGGAAAAACATTTGCTGTAAGCATATCTGACCAGTGGATCATATCCATAGACTTTGCTAGAAACCAGTGATAAAAAGAATACAGGCCAGTCTGGAAAATGAAAAAGACACTCCGCAAATCAGCTACTCCCATGACTATTAGCCGATAAGCATATAAAACATGCCGAACTTCAAGTCTTCTGGGAAATGCAAATTGAAACTATAATGAGATAATTGATCTTGCATCTACTCGAGTGTGTTCAATTTTAAAAAACCGAGGCCACCTAGTCAAGAGGATGTGGAACGACCGTGTCACTCCTGTGCTGCCAGTGGGAACGTGAAACGGGACAGCCACTCGGGAAGGCAGTTTGGCAGCTTCTTATCAAGTTAAACATACGCTTACCCGGCGAACCAGCAGTTTTACTCCAAGGTAGTCCCCAAGGAGACTGACACGCTTGTTCACAATAATTACAGAAGCTGGGCTTCAACACTACGGAAGCAGTGACCCCAGTGCCCATCCACAGGACAATCACTGAACCAAGTGTGCAGTGCTCAGCAATACCACAGCGAGTGAACCTCGGGGGTGCACCCAAAACACAGATGGTGCCCATGGGGCAGAGGGCAGGACGGTGGCCCCCCATATGTGTGGGGACTGGCCTGAGGAGGCACAGGGGCCCCTTCAGACGTGATGGGAGTGTCCTCGGCCTTGGCAGGGTGATGGCTCCGTGCACAGGCATGGCTACGAAGGCTCAGAACACTGTGCTCGTGGCATTTGTGCGGTTCACTGCCGGTGGACACAGATGTGGGGCAGGGCTTGCCCAGGGGACAGACAATAGTCAGCATTTGTGCCCTCAAGGCTGTCACCAGGACACACAAGTTCCAAGGCCTCTGTATTATTTTCCTCCACCCATATCTGCCTGCTGTGTGCTAAGGGCTGTGGTTGTTGTTGGGTAGACCACCCCAAGGGGAGCCTGAACACACAATTCCAGAAATAGTTACTTTTCATTGTATACACTACAGCCTTTTTGTTTCTTAAAAAAAAAAAAATAGTGCCAGTAAGACGACGACGAGGGCGATGCTTATAAAGCTCTTTGGAGTTGCACTAAAAATAGAAAATATTATTAAGAAGCATGATTATCATAAGCAACATGTTTGTGCTCAAATTTCAAGCATTAATTTGACTTTCAAGGGGAAACACAATCAGTGCTGCTGTTGTGACCTCAGGGAACGCCAGGTTCTATTAAAATTCAGCAATTCCAAAGAGACTAGCTTTAGCCATTCAAAAATGCCCTGCAGGTCATTTTAAATGATAGCAGCCATTTATTGAGCACTTACCAAGCGGCAGGCAGGGTGCTAAGCATTTTGCATAAATTACCTCATTTATCCTCCTAAGAACCATGCAAGGTGTGCGTTATCTCCCACTGTGCAGGGGAAGTTAGAGTCAGGCCCTTAAGTAGCTTTCCCAGGGTGATTTCATCCTCCTGAGGAATGAGTGAGCCTGGAGGGGCCCTGCAGTCTTAGTCCCCTTCCCAAATCTGGGACTCTCGGTGTGAGACCCTCAAAAGCCCACTCAGACCCCAGAACCCCCATCCTGCCCCGCTGAGGAATTGAGGCAGGGAGGGAAGAAGGCTCACACAGGGTGAGTTAATGAGCAGGTGACCAATGTGGGGTCCAGATGACATTGGAGAATTGTCCCAGGCTGGCATGGTGGCTCACGCCTGTAATCCCAGCACTCTGGGAGGTTGAGGCGGGTAAATCACCTGAGCTCATGAGTTCGAGACCAGTCTGAGCTCGAGAGAGAGACACTGTCTTTATAAATAGCCGGGCATTGTGGAGGGCTGTAGTCCCAGCTACTCGGGAGGCTGAGGCAAGAGCATCGATTGAGCCCAGGAGTCTGAGGTTGCTGTGAGCTAAGACGCCACAGCACTCTACCTAAGCAACTGAGTGAGACTCTGTCCCAAAAAAACAAAAAAACAAAAAAAAAAAAAAGGAAAGAAAGAATTGTCCCACTGCAGAACAAGAACACTGAGCCACTAGCTCCCTCTCCCTGCGGAGGACTGGCCTTGGGTGATCCGTCCCTAGCACTTCTGGGGCGCCCTGCACAGAGGGGGTCCTCATGCAGCGGGGCTGGGGGTTGGGTGAGGGACCTGTCCCTCTGCCTACCGGGACGGGCCAACCTAGGGCACCAACAGCTTCTGGTATGTTCTGCTGTGAACATTCAGCACGTCCCTGCCCGGTAATGTGGCTAGACTCTTAAAAAATTAATATTTTACTTAACCCAACACGCCTCAAAATATCTCATTTCAACTTGCATAATCCATACAAAAATTTGCACACAAATATTCGCAGCATCATTCACAATAGCCAAAAGGGGGGAACAACCCCCCAGGGATGACTGGCACATCAGGAGTGCAACTCCACCAGCCATCAAGGGCAGATGCTGCCACCCGCTGTGGCCCGGGGCACCTTGAGCACACTGCACTAAGTGACACAAGCCAGATGCAAAGGCCACGTGTTCCATTATATCAACTGTCCAGAACAGGCAAATCCACCCACGGAAAGTAGGTCAGTGGTTACCGGAGGCTGGGGGGTGGAGGGCATGGGAGCCACTGCTCCTGGTCCGGGGTTTCTTTTGGGGGTCATGGAAAGGTTCTGGATTTAGACGTGGTGACCGCTGCACAACAAAGTGAATACACTAAAAACACAGGAGTGACTCTGAATCCTGTAAAATGTGGACTGTTACATGAATCTTATCTCAATAAGAAAATACTAAATCAATATAAAATCATCGAGGTATTTTATATTCTTTTCCTCTCACTGAGTCTCCCATATCTGGGGCACAGATTATGTTTGCAGGGCATCTTCACTGCACTGTGGCTGGACTTTTGCTGCATCTGGTCACCTGCTGGGGGGACTCTCAGCGGGGGGCACTGCTGACCCTGAGACCTCCTCAGAGGCCTCACGCCGGGGCACTCAGACTTCAGTGAACCATGGCTCAAGCACCAATCACGACTTCTGCTTCGCGAGCTCTTGGGAGCAAGTCTAGGAGGAGGGTCACTGCCTGCCAGCAGCTCACCTGCCAAGACAAGGGTGGGTCCTTTGGCCTGGCCTCCCTGGATCTTGAGGCCAAAAGGGCCACTGCTAAACTAGTATGGGCACCTGTCAAGGACAGCAGGAGCTCACTCCCTGAGGTAGAGAAGCAGCATGCGCCAGTGGCAGGGAATTCTGAGCACTATCCAGACACAGCCAGCCAGCTTGCCCTCCCCTCCAGCCAGCCACCTGTCACCTCTAGCTTGCAGAATATGCAAAACGCAGATGGCATGGTAGCTTGCACCTGTACTCCCAGCACTTGGGAGGTCAAAGCAGGGGGATCATTTGAGGCCAGCAGTTTGTGACCAGCCAGGGCAACACAGTGAGACCTCCATCTCTACACATATTTAAAAATTAGCTGAGTGTGGTGGCGTGCGCTGTAGTTCCAGCAGCCCAGGAATTTGAGGCTGCAGTTAGCTATGAGGCCACTGCACTCCAGTCTGGGTACCAGAACAAAACTCTATCTTAAAACAAAACAAAACAAAACAAAACAAAACACAAAACAAGCTCAGCACCATACTTCCCTGTGGACTCCTGGTATCTTCACCACCCCCTTCACTGTCTTTTGGGAACAGCATTGACAATGAAGCTGCTGCAGACAGGAGGTCCTAAGCCACCTGCAGTCTCTGGCCAGTGACGAAAAAGGGGAGAGCCATGGCCACAGCATGTGGTGCTCAGCAGGGCTCAGTGGGGCCTCCCCGAGAGCGGGCATGGTATGGCTGGAGAGCCCTGCTGGGCCTGGGGCAGGTGGGGACACAGAGGGGACCCTGTTCTTAGTTCTGAAGTTGAAGGTGCTATCCCCTAAGTATTACTCGATGGCTTCGAAACACCCAGCAAAGAACACAGGTCATGGCAATGCCCTCGGAGTAGTGTTGTGAACACAGATTCATACTGCCTGTCACAGGCTTGGGGACTCAGGCAGGGAAACTGCAGCAGCCCTGGACACCTGGTGGCTCCTCCTACAGCAGGAACACGGAGCCGCCAGTCTGGTGCAGAGGGACAGAGCAGACGGCAGCCCTGGGTGCTAGGGTCTCTGAAGAGGGGTGTCTTGCCCAGGCCAGTGGAAGGGTGTGCGGCCCAACAAATACAGCAAACACCAGCCACCTATTGGGGTACAGGGTGGCCGGAGCCCATGCCCTGCTGACATTTTCAAGGTCACACCCTGGGCTTCTGTTTCTTAGCCAGCTCTGCACAGCCGGCGACAACCAGGCCTCTGCCAGACCCCTGGGGCGGCACCTGTGGCTCAGTGGGCAGGGCGCCAGCCCCATGTACCGAGGGTGGTGGATTCAAACCCGACCCTGGCCAAACTGCAACAAAAAATAGCCGAGCGTTGTGGTGGGTGCCTGTAGTCCCAGCTACTAGGGAGGCTGAGGCAAGAGAATCGCCTAACCCTAGGAGTTGGAGGTTGCTGTGAGCTGTGATGCTACTGCGCTCTACTGAGGGTGACAAAGTGACACTCTTGTCTCTACAAAAAAAAAAAAAGAAAGAAAGAAAGAAAAGAAACATCCTTGGAACATCTGACTGCAGCTGGCAGAGACCCCAGGCTTCTGGCCAGCTGTGGGGTGTCCGGGCAGCCCCCCCGCCCCTGCCCTGCCTGCCCGCAGCTCTCCCCACCCTGGGCGGTGGTGCTCAGCGGCTTCTGGCAGGCCCCGGAGGCTTCTCTGACTCTTTTTGCCATTTCCACCTGTCAGGAACAGGCTCATCTCTTCCACCAGTACATTCCAGATGCTGACCACGCCTCACCAATGGCCTGGGCCCCCCTCTCCTCCCACTGGGATCACTGCCGTGGCGGCCCCTCAGGGTCCCTCCACTTGCCTTTGCTGCTGTCCCCCCATGATCTTGGCACAGCAGGCAGAGCAAGGTTGGCAAATGCACATCTGAGGACGCCACCGCAAAACTCCAAACAGCTCCTCGCACACCTCAGCGTCGAGGCCGAGTCCTTACAATGACTCCAAAGCCTTCACGTGGACGTAACGCGGCGGTCAGTGGAGCATCTAAAACTGGAAGTACAAAACTGGGCAAAGTGCGATTCCTGGGGCTGAGAACGCGGAGTCTGAGACGAGAACTTCACTTCCTAACAGCAGGCTCGGTAATTCGGAAGGGAGACCAGGGGCACTGAAGATGCACAAAGAGGTCTAAGAAGACCCCAGCAGACCGGGAAACTGAACAGAGCCCCAGTGAGTTAGGGGACGCCACTCAGGGAATGAGGTTCCCAGAGGAGAGGAGAGGGAGAGAGTGGAGTTTTCTTTACAAAACTTTTGGAAATAAAAAGCTTCCAAATTTGATGGAAAATACAGATCTAAAAGATCCAAGAAGGTCAATGAACCCCAACCAGGCTAAACGGGAAGAAACCGCAGCAGGCCATCGGCAGCCGGTGGTGAGAGAACGCCTCACAGTCGGAGGAACGAGGCACGCCACACCCATCAGAGGCTTTCCAGCCAAAAACGACGAAAGACCCATTTAACATGCAAAAAAAATGGTCAAACTGAAATTCTATATGGCGAGAAAATATCCCTCCAAAATGAAGGTGAAGTCAAAGCCCTTTGAGACAAACGCTGAAGGGGTCTGTCGTCGGAAGACCAGCGCGGCCCCGAGTGTGAGATGTCCGGGGGAACAAGGAAACGGCACTGGCTGCAAACGCGGATCTACACAAAGAAACGGGGTGAAAAATACGACCGACTGTTGAAAGAGAAAAAGAATAGCAGCGTATCTGAGGTTTAAAACACTCGTGGAAGCAAAGTGTGTGACGTAGCTTGAAGAGTGAAGCAGAAGTGGAAGAACTCAGCGACGGGGTGTGATGGCGTATGTGCCATCATGGCATGGGACATACTGTAAAGCCAAGAGCCACCAGGAAGAGAGAAAACAAAGAGAAAAGTACGGCTCGTAAAACAGTGGAGAAAAAATTAAATTAGAAATTCTCAGTATCCAAAGAAGTAGGAAGAGAGAAAATTGAAAAAGAACTCATAGAAAACAAATAGCAAGAGAGATTTAAACCCAGTCACATCTATCTTCACAGTAAATGCAAATGGTTTAAAAGCGGCAACTAAAAGCCTGAAATGGCCTAAATTGATAATTGTTGCCTGTAAGAAAGGCACTTCAAACACAGGCCCACCATTTGTAGGATGAGAAGGGACACAGCATGCAAGCAGTGAGCACGAGAGCACTGGAGTGGCGACGTGGACGGGAGGTCCAGGAGACTTCAGACAGGGTCATCAAGGGTAAGTGGAGAATTTTTATGAAAGTAAAAGGGGTCGATCCAACAAGAAGGTTTGACAAACCTAAATAAATATGCACTCCGTAACAGAAATTGAAAACGCAAGGAGCAAAGACTGCTAGAGCTGGGAAAAGAAATAAACAAATGCACAATTATAGTTGGATATTTTAATATTCATTTCTCAGTAATTGCTACAACTAGTAGATGAAAAATGAGATACAAAAGTGCTTATAGTCCCAGGACTCTGGGAGGCTGAGGTGGGTAGATTGCTTGAGTTCAGGATTTCGAGACCAGCCTGAGTAAGAGTGAGACCCTGTCCATACTCGAAACAAAAAAACTAGCTGGGCGTTGTGGCAGGTGCCTGCAGTCCCAGCTACTCGGGAGGCTGAAGCAGGAAGATCGCCTGAGCCCAGAAGTTTGAGGCTGCTGTGAGCTGTGATGATACCAGGCACTGTTTACCCAGGGCAATAGAGTAAGATTCTGAAAAAACAAAAACCAAAAACCCCCCAAACCTTAAACTACACTATCAAGGAATTTGACCTAATCAACATTTACAGAACGGTCCACCCAGAAAGAGCAGAATACACACCCTTGCTAGTGTACGTGGAGTAGTCACCAGGATAAACCATGTATCTCAATACATTTAAAAATATTGTAATAACAGACTCTGATTTTTGATCCTAATAGAATTAACTCAGAAATCAATAACATAAATGTAACTGGAAAACCCCCAAATATTTAGAAATTAAATCATACACTTCCAAATAAAAGCTAGGTCAGAGAAGGAACCACAAGGTAAATTAGGAAATATTCTGAATTGAATAAAAATACAAACACAACAAATGAAAATGTATGGAATAAAGTATGTTCACAGGGAAATTTTTAGCTTTAAATTGTTACATTAAAAAAAAGATGGGTCTAGAATGAACAATCCGACCTCCCATCTTTAGAGATAAGAAGAGTGATTTAACCTGGAGAGAGCAGAAGTGCAAAATAAAAAGATAAGAGGAGAGACCAGAGAACTAGGGGACAGGCAACAGAGAAAGCCAAAGAGACTCAAAGGTGGCTTTTTTTTTGAAAAAGAAAATAAAATCAACAAAATTTACAAATCTCGAATTGGATAAATTAATGAAAAAAAAGGAGAAGATACAAATTACTAATATCCTGAATGAATTACTAATATCCTGAGTTCTTCCTCCTCCTCTAGGTGGGATCGACTCAGTGCTCACTACCGAGGAAGAGTAAGGGAAGGGATGGACAGCTAACTCCCGCGGAGAAGCCAGCCAGCGAGGCCACATGGACATCACGCTCGCACTCCTTCCCAAAACCCACCCACCCAGACCTAGAAAAACGTCAGACACCCCCAGACAGGCTCTCCTGTCTTTTTAACTTTGTAAAAAACATGGCAAGGCCTTAGGTGTCTTAGGGACATAGGTATTTATCCAAGTGAAATAAAGTATATGAAAATATGTACTTTATGCTTGTACCTTAACACCCTTATTCATAAAAGCTCCCAAACTGGAAACAATCTGTACGTCCACTCACAAGTGAATGGAGAACTCACCATGGTAATTTCAACAAAAACTGAACCACATCCAAAAGGAATGAGCCGTCCATACACGCAAAATGGGTGGGTCTCAACATTTCACCGAGTGAAAAGAACATGTGGACTGTATAATTTCCTTTATAAGAAACTCTCAAGAAGACAAATCTGCTGGATGGTGTCAGAAAGCAGGCCAGGTGTGGACTGAGAAAACTGGGAAGGCACAAGAGGACGTCTCCGGGTGGCAGAAACGTTGTGTTGTGATTTTGGTGGTGGTTACAAGCAGTTGTATACATGTTTCAAAAATTCATCAAAACAGGCACTTAAATAGGCTCATTTTCTTATGTGTAAATCACACACAAGTGAAAGTGATGTGAGATCCACCCAGAAAGGGGCCCTAACACAGCACAGCTGGCTGCACGAGGCACCCAGGGGCTGCAGATGGCCCGGCCTGGCAGTCACAGCGAGGGGCATCGGTCGGGGGCCAGGAAGACAGAGGGGAAGGTGGCCTGCACCTGCTGAGCCCTCAGGGATGTGTGGGGCCCAGTGGGTTAGCACGGCAGAGCCTCTGTAGTCCGCACAACGTTTCAGACTCTGCAGCTAGCAGCTGCAGATTTAAATGCTTAGCTGGTATGTTTTTAATCATAGGACAAGCTCAATCGTTCTTTTTTCGTTGTTGTTAATTTAAAAAATGACAGCAGCACCTTACCAGAGAGTTGCTTGATGGCCACAGGTCTCACTTTGTAGGGAGTGCTGCAAAAGAGAAGACAGTGAACCGTGAGACGCCTTCAGGACACTCTGCCCGTGTGGCGGGGGGAACGAGTGCTCGGCATGCGTTAGAATGAAGTGGGTTAGGACTCTCTGCCCGTGTGGTGAGGGGGGGGTGAGTGCTTAGCGTGTGTTAGAATGAAGTGGGTTAGGACACTCTGCCCATGTGGTGGTGGGGGTGAGTGCTCGGCGTGAGTTAGAATGAAGTGGGTTAGGACACTCTGCCCGTGTGGTGGTGGGGGGTGAGTGCTCAGTGTGTGTTAGAATGAAGTGGGTTAGGACTCTCTGCCCGTGTGGTGAGGGGGGGTGAGTGCTCGGCATGAGTTAGAATGAAGTGGGTTAGGACACTCTGCCCATGTGGTGGGGGATGAGTGCTCGGCGTG
>CAUYRH010153612.1:0-36897 GCA_963574655.1 Perodicticus potto | reverse complement strand
TAAATCAGGCACTTTGAATTGAAGGTTTTCTGAAGTGGAAGGAACTGCAAATATAATTTAGTTCAGCAATTCTTAGAATATAGTCAATGAGTGCCTTCCTGATAAGCCTCAAGATGATTCACCTTCTTGAAACTCTGATTTTCACATACTTGCTAGGTGGGTTATTTATTCATGATTACTCTGATTTGGTGATATTAAGCAAAATTAGTGTGTTATTAGAGTTTACTGAAAGCTTTCATCATATTCTATTAAGACTACCTAAAAATTGGCAGCATTATAGAGGACATGCATATGTACATAGAAATTAATGGAATTGCCCTAATTTTTGTAACATCAAGTATTACTTTGAATGGGGCATAGTTTTTAAATGTTGCTATTTGTTTTGTTATAAAGACTATTAGTTTAGTTTCATCATTATTGGTTTAATATACATGTATTGTATATTAGTGGTAGCATCTTTGTAACAATAGTATTTTTAGTATACAATTTTCCAATAGTTGGTCTATGCAACTAGATCTTTATGCATTCAAGTCCAGTAATCCTCCCAAAGTATTCTTGTACAATGGCAACTTCATTAAATTTTACCATTAGTTATTGTGCTAGTTTCCTATTGTTCCTTTAACAAATTCTTGCAAATTTTAGTGGCTTTAAAAAACAACATGAATTTATTATTTTAACAGTTCTGGAGGTCAGAAGTCTAAAAAGAAAATGTTAGCAGGGTCATGTTTCTTCACAAGTCTTTGAGGGCAGAATACGTTCCCTTGCTTTTATCAGTGGGTTGCATTCATTCCTGGGTTTTTGGCCCTTGTTGTATCACTTTAACCTTTTGTTGTCATATCTCCTACTACCCACTTTGACTTTCTTGTCTCCCTCTTATAAGAAGAACCCTTGTGATTACATCGGGCCCACTTAGGCAATTATTCAATAATCAAATAATGATTATGATATATGATCTTCAACTTCATCACACCTGCAAAGTCCTTTTTACCATGTAAGGTAATATTCACAGCTTCCAAGGATTAGGATGTGAACATCTTTGGGAGGCCATTATTCAGCCTGTTAGAGTCAGTTCTAACCCGTGGAGCCGCTTAGCCTATAAGAAGTGCGTCCAGGAGGGACCCGTAGCTCAGTGGGTAGGGCGCCGGCCACATACACCGAGGCTGGTGAGTTCAAACCCGGCTGGGCCAGCTAAACAACAATGACAACTACAACAAAAAGATAGTTGGGCGTTGTTGCGGGCACGTGTAGTCCCAGCTACTAGGA
This sequence comes from Perodicticus potto, assembly GCA_963574655.1. NCBI lineage: Eukaryota > Metazoa > Chordata > Mammalia > Primates > Lorisidae > Perodicticus > Perodicticus potto. The sequence goes on along the minus strand of CAUYRH010153612.1, from coordinate 35,634 downwards.
AGGCTGAGGCAGGAGGATCGCTTAAGCCCAAGAGTTTAAGGTTGCTGTGAGCTGCAATTCCACAGTACTCTATCAAGGGCGACCAAGTGAGACTCTGTCTTCAAAAAAAAAAAAAAAAAGTCCTATTGGACTATTGGTCCTATTGCTGGATAACCCAAAGTCTGGTCTGACAGGGCATCTCACATGCTGGTTTGACAGCTAGATTGACATCCTAAATTATGAAAATTCTTATTAGATTGCAGATATCTCCTTATGTAAAGTAATAAAATAACTGTAGGAATTTTAGTCAACAATTTATTTCTTATATACTTTTCTCCCCTGGCAAAATAGTTTCATCTTCCCCACAGCTGCTTGCTAACTATCACAGTTTGTATTAATCACACACTGAAGAATGTTAATAAGTTATCTTTCTTGAATGTTTAATTATGGAAAATTTCAAAAGTATTAAGAAATAGATGGACTAGTATAATGCACCCCTGTGTACCTGGTCCCTATCTGCAACAATCTTTGACAGTAACCAACTCTGTTTTATCTGTATTCCTACCCTCCCAACCCAGATTTTTTTTTTTTTTTGAGACAGAGTATCACTTTGTTGCCCTGTAGAGTGCAATGGTGTCACTGCTCACAGAAACCTCAGACTCTTGGGCTCAAGTTGATTCTCTTGCCTCAGCCTCCCAAGTGGCTGAGACTACAGGTGCCTGCCACAATGCTGGCTGTTTTTTAGAGTAGGGGTCGCGCTCTTGCTCAGGTTGATCTCGAATTTGTGAGCTTAAGTGATCTGCCTGCCTTAGCCTCCCAGAGTGTTGGGATTACAGGCGTGAGCCACCACGCCTGGCCACCAACCCAGATTTTTTTCAAGCAAATCTCAGATACATTATATTTATTCATCATTATTTCAGTATGTATCCCCAAAATATAAAGTTTTCTTTAAAACTTTAATCATAACTATATTATTATTCCTAAAACAATAACAATTCTTTTTTTTTTTTTTTTTCAGTAGAGACAGAGTCTCACTTTATCGCCCTTGGTGGAGTGCCGTGATGTCACACACTCACAGCAACCTCCAACTCCTGAGCTTAGGTGATTCTCTTGCCTCAACCTCCCAAGTAGCTGGGACTACAGGCACCCGTCACAACACCCGGCTATTTTTCTGTTTTTGCAGTTCGGCTGAGGCTGGGTTTGAACCCGCCACCTTCAGTATTAGGGGCTGGCGCCCTACTTGATGAGCCACAGGCGCCGCCCAATAACAATTCTTTGATCAAATAACTATTCAATGCTTAAACCTCCCTGATTATCTCATAAATATTCTTTTTATAGTAGTTTGTATTGGACTTGGTAGATAACATATGTCACTTAAGTCACATCTTTTCAATCTTTTAAGTCTTTCTATCTGTTTTTAACTTTTACTTTTGAATTTATTAAAGAAAGAATTTTAATCTTTAGGGTTTCCCACAATATGTAGTTCCCCCACCCCCCTGGTAATTGTTTGATGTGTTCATTAGTTACTTCTATTTCTTGCAAATTTGTTGTTATACTTACAGATGCCGAGAATGGGATCTAGATGAAGTTTCAAATTTCCCTTTTTGTGTATTGCCATTAGGAGGCACGTTATGTCTGCCACTGTCTCTCTTCTTGTGGTAATAGGAGCCATTAATGAACATTGCCTAGACCTGTTAGTTCAATAAAGGGGTTTAGAAAAGTGGAGTCTGGAGAGAGTGACCATGACTAGTCCATACCTTTTAAGCAAGCAAGCCAGTTGGTCTACATTTTGTTAGGTATTTTTGTCTTCTGCCTTTATGCCACTTCACTGAACCTTCTACTAAAGGTAGACATTTGAAACAAGTTAAAATAATTTCACAGGTGTATTTTGTGTATATCTCCTTCTGAAAGTTTTGCTTTAGCAGTAATTATAATTGCATTTCTTAAGTAGATAAATATTACTTAATATTATATTTATTTCATGGGCATTAAAGATTCTATTTTGTTACTGTTTTTCACCTTGTTAGAGATTGTTCTTGTTAGAGGCACGAATAAGATTATGTAAAAATCTTGCGGGTGCATAATGACATTCTTTAGTAACTTTAGAGAGCCTTATTGGAGAAAATGTTAGCTTTGAAAAAGTAAGAGAGATAGCCAGTGATTTACACAGTGTATTAGCAAAATTCCTAGCTAGAATTCTTTTTGTTTGTTTGTTTGTTTGTTTCTTTGACAGAGTCTCACTCTGTTGCCCTGGGTCGAGTGGCCTGGCATCATAACTCACAGCAACCTCTAACTCCTGGGCTTAAAAGATCCTCTTGCCTTAGCCTCCCAAGTATCTGGGACTATAGGTGTGTACCACCACATCCAGCTAGTTTTTTTTTTTTTTCTTTTTTAAGTAGAAACAGGGTTTTGCTCTTGCTCAGGCTGGTCTGGAACTCCTGAGCTCAATCAATACATCTACCTAGGCCTCCTGGAGTGCTAGGATTACAGGTATGAGCCATCACATCCAGAAATCCTTTGTGTTTTCATTATGCTTGGAGATCTTCTAAAGTGTGTTCTCAGGACTGTGAGGCTTCTCAAGATTCTTTCAGAGAATCTGTGAGGCAAAAAGTATTTTTGTAATAATATTATGGTACGTAATGTTATTTTTGCCTTTTTTCTTAACTCTCTCATGAGTACACAATACAATTTCCAGAGACTATAATGGGGTATGACGATGTCATTGCCCTAGTGTTTATTGGAATGTGTGTCTGTGAATTCTTGTGTTTTCAAATTTTTAGTTTAATTTTCTCAAAGAGTTTTTTTGAAAGATAATACTTTATTTTAGGATAGCGTGCATTAGATTTACTGAAAAATCATGATAGTACAGCGTTACCATATCCCTTGTATCCAGCTTCCCATATAATTAATATTTTATATTAGTGTGGTACATTCGATACAATTAATGAACCCACACAAATACATTATTAACTGAAGTGCATACATAATTCAGATTTAGGTAGTTTTTGCCCAGTATTCCTCTTCTATTCCAAGATTCCATCCAGAATGCCACATTGCATCAGTGGTCATGTCTCCTTAGACTTGTGGCTGTGACAGTTTGTCAGACTTCCCCTGGTATACAGACGTGGTTAGCTCAAGGAACAAGTTAGCATTCTATTATGTAATCTAGGAAAAAGGCATGTAAAACCTCTAGGATACTGGTAGCAAAATAAAAAACTACATAAAAGAAATGAGACATACAAATTCCATCAGGACCTGTTGATTGATTTGATGTATAGTTTCAGGAAGGTACTAAAGAGAAATTTTGGTTTACAGAGTACTTTTGCACATAGTAAACATACAGAATCTCAACAAGAATGTTGAGACAGTGGTATCCTCATTTTACAGATGCAGAAACTGAGATTAAGTGAAGTTATGTGGTTTTTCCAGAGCTTTACAACAAGTAGACAGACAGTGGACTCAAACTCAGGTCTCTGTATAACAAGTTTTCTTTCTGTTTTAGGGCACTAATGCATTTAGCAGTTTGTAGTGGGGAGGTTAGATGTTATAAATGATATGTGTGATGCAGAGGGGACCAGAGGAGTCAGTTATTTTACAGGAGGGGAGAAGATGGTATCAGGAATGTTTTCTTAGAGAAGACGATGCCTGAGAGTTGAAAGGAACTTAGGAATTTGCCTGCCTAGTGAACGTGAGGATGGCATTGTAAACTGAGCAGCAAGTGAGAGTAGCTCTGAGTAAGATGCACCTCAGGGGTGTTGAGGGAAGTGAAAGTAATTTTCATTTGTCATTCTGGTAAAGTGTGGGGTTGATGAGTGTGTGGAACAATGTGTGACGTAAGATTGGCAAAATTATGAGGACCTTGAAGATGGGGCCAAATGTTTTTAGTTTTAGTAGTCTGTGTGTGTCTACCAAGTGCAAAATCATTGAAGTGGGGTTGCTAAGGCCTCAATGTCTAATTATACATTTTAGAAGGCTTTCTGTAATATCAGGTAAGCCTGTAAGGTAAATTGTTGAGATGTAAGAAATTCTCAGTTGGCATGGGAAATGAAAAAGAATATCTGTGAGAGACTTGGGGTTCTTTTGGACTTGAGGACCTTGTCCTGGACTTAATCTTAGAGGTGGAGGAGAGCAGCAGTGGAAAGAATAAAGGTGAGGGAGAAGTTTAGAGTGACTTCTAGGTTTCTATGTTATGTGATTAGGTAGCAAGTGCCATTCATTAAAATGCATATTTAAGTGGCGATGTATAGTGTCTCTTGCAATTACTGAACTTTGAGATTGTAGTGCAAAAATATCAGGATATATAAATGAATGAGCATTGCTGTGTTCTAATAAAACTTTATTTGCAAAAACAGGTAGCCAGCACGTGGGAATAGCTTGCTGGCCCCTGTTCTAGAAGAGCATGTGGATGGTTGATATTGTTGTGGCTGTGTTTGGAAAATACAGTTTGTCAGATTTATATTAAAGTTGTTCATCAGTTTTTGGCCTAATTGTTTTAGCAGCCATTGATGAGCATTCCTAGATCCATTAATTTATAAGGGGTTGCAAAGTAGTAATACTTTGTGTACTGAACTTCCCGAAACATTGGAACTTTTCCTTAACACCTGGCTGGATTATCCTGAAGTACAATTTCTATAGGAAAGGGAGAATATATTTTTAATTCTCATTCACTAATTTTCAGAATAAGAACTTGGTTCCTGCATTCTTCAGAATGAGTGATGATTTTTGTTTCTGTTCTGTACTCTAGGCCTTTAACATATTTAATTTGATTAAATCACTTACAGGAACTAACCTGATGGTTATACTGTTTCATCTTTGGCCAGTGAGGACTTATTCAGATTAGCTTCTGAGTCTTTTTGAAGGACTTTAGTCATCTTTGACAACTTCTTCCCTCTGTGATATAACTCATTTTGTACATTTTTTGTGTCCCAGAGGGAACAAAGAGGCATTTCTGTAGAAGCTTTTGCTGCTTTCAGTCAGAAATCCTTTTTAGAGACCACAGTCTGGATTGCTAAGGCCTCAATTCATCACTAATGGGTTGGTCATTGTTTTTAGACCTTCCTAGTGGACAGAGCTGGGAGATACGTATAAAGCACATCATTAGTTTTTTCTTAGATTTCCAATCAAATTAGGGATCATATTGTTTTTAACAATTTTATATGCATATCCCTTTTTTTTCTTCCAAAAATCTCGGTTCCTAAAGATGAGGACATGAATGCACAGCACTGGGTGGATGTCCACATTGCTGAACGTGCCGGTACTTTCCATTTAGAGAGGCACTTACTGCATGGTACTAGGTATATTGCAAGAGTTTGAGATGAAGAGGAACGTTAACGGACTCACGCTGAGTTATCTTAGTCAGATCACTTGGGAGCATATGAGAATATACAGGCTAGTGTGATTGCTGAGAGGTGGAGTTGAAGATCTGAGAAGTGGAAAGAGAGGTGCCATGGGGACTTTGATAGGAAACTAGTATTCAAGGAGATAATTGCTAAACAGCAGCATTTGTCTTAACTAAGATTATAAAGCATATTAACCCACCCTCCCCGAAAATAAAAAAAAAAAAAAAACAGAGCTAATTGAAATGGTTGTCTTGAAGTTTAGACTAGATGTACAAGGAAAGTGAATTTGGTTGGAAGAGCACTGGGTAATTAATTGGTAAACTAAAACTGACTTAGTCTTTTTGGTGTTACTATAAAGGAATGCCTGAGGCCGGGTAAATTTATAAATAAACGAGGTTTATTTATTTAGCTCATGGTTCTGCAGGCTGTATAAGAAGCCTGGTACTGGAATCTTCTTTGCGTCTGCTGAGGGCTTTTGTGCTATGTCAAAATATGACAGACAAGGTCAAGAGGAAAATGAGCACATGTGAGGAGGAACCAAACCCAGGAGGTGTCCTGGCTTTGTAAGAAACCACACCCTCAGGAACTAATTCGTCCTCCTTGAGAACCGGTTCTGTCTTGGGAGAGCATGAACTCACTACTGCTCGAACTGCTGACATCAAACCTTTCAGCAGGGGTCTGGCCCCAGCTCCCATCACTGCCACCCTGGGGACTAAATTTCAACGTGACAGTTTGTGGGGACTAACAAGCCAAATCCACATAGCAAAGATGGAATCAAGGGATAAAAGTACAAGTTGAAGTGAATGACCAGGTTACATAAGTAGGGGGTTACAGAGTAGGAGAGGTGAGAGCCTGCTTAGTCCTGATGTGGCTGGGAGTCAGGTGATCACCTCTTGGTCCACAATCACTTTTCTCGCTTACTTGTTCATCACCTATTGCTCTCTCTCTCTCTCTTTTTTTTTTTTCCTTATGCCATGGTGTCACAGCTCACAGCCACCTCAAACTCTTGGGCTTACGCTATTCTCTCGCCTTGGCCTCCCTACTCACTGAGCTACAGGTGCTGAGCTCCCTCTTTGATTTTTAGAATCTGTGTTTCCTATATTTGTTTTACTATATTTATGTGGAGAGAAAAAAAATATTTTCTGCTTATTTTGTGCCCTGCCCTAGGCTTGGTGTCTCATATACTTTCTCATTTAATCCTCTTTATTATAGTATGAAGTAGATATTACTCTGGTTTTAGAGTTGAAGAAACCAAGGCTGTGAAAGGGTAAGTAATTAGCATAAGGTCAGTTAGCTGGTCAGTGGGCAGTATTAAGATTTAAATACAGATACTCTAATTGTTATTCTTGTCATTGAACGCAAAGGCCAATGTTTTATTTATAAGCTCACCTATATTAAACCTGGCCTTTTAAGCATCCTTTTAAAGTTTTTATATTGAGGCCAGGCCTGGTGGTTCACGCCTATGATTGTAGCACTCTGGGAATCCAAGGCCAGTGGATTGCCTGAACTCGGGAGTTTGAGACCAGACTAAGCAAGACTGAGACCCCATCTCTAAAAATATAGCTGGGCATTGTGGCGGGTGCCTGTAGTCCCAGCTACTCTGTAGCCAGGGGCAGGAGGATCACTTGAGCCCAGGAGTCTGAGGTTGCTGTGAGCTATGAGGGCATAGCACTCTACTGAGGGTAACAAAGTGAGACTCTGTCTCAAAAAGAAAAAAAAAAAGTTTTTATATTGATTACTTATTATATTGTATACTTTGAAAAATGTGATGTATGATGTATTGTATTTAATCCAAAGCTTTGTTCTCCTATAATTAATTTTGATGTTTGTACCTGGGCTGAGTATTTTGACATTGAGGCACAATATAAGTTGCTGAGATGGGAAGAGGAGTTACTAACTGCTTTTTATGTGTGGTAGACCCTTGAGTCATGGAGGTTGACTTTGCTGTAAGATTATTAGCAGTCTTGCTTATGGCTTGATCCTGTGCCACACGATGTGATGTATACTAATCAGTGCTTTGTTAGAAATGGAATTGAACTCTAGAAGGAAAGAAGGGATTTATTATGCAGTTCTTGTCTCTTCAAATCTTGGTAATGACTCAGTTTAGAACATAGGCTCACATACCTGTACAAAGAATTCAAAGAATTGGCCAAAATAAAATTCTGAGTAAGATAAGCTCATATTTCAAACTTAAAATTGAAATGAGTTAAACAAGTCATAGGATTAACTGTCATATGTTGAAATATTTGTTTATGCTGTCTTCTTCTTGCATCTTACCTGGTGTGATTGTGATGTAATAATATGGTTTCAGTTGTTCTGTTATTCATAATCTTTTCCAGCAACTATGGTTGGTCAGATCAGATATAGAGGAAAATGTTAATTGGGTCAAAGGGCAAGGTTATGAGTTTAATTTTTTTAGTGAGTGGCTAACTTTGATCTGGTTTCATAACTATAGACTTCACCAGCAGTCATTAGAGGCATGCCGTTAGAAGTGAAAATTATGTTGATTAATTTTGAGCTTCTCCTTGATGAAGGAAGATGGGTTTAATCGTGGCAAGAGCACCAGTACCAGAATAAATATGAATTCATGCTCCCATTACCAAAAAGTGAGGGGAATTTGTAATAGTGTTGTTTTATAAAGGACAGAATTATTTAAGAGAAAGAATGGGGGAATTCCTAGTAATGGAATTTGGATAAATGATGGGCAAAAAGTAATAGTGGAAGAAAATGTAAGTGTGCTGTGAATTACATATAAGGATGTTCTTAGGACTGAGGTAATTTTCTGTATTGAATTGCTAACAGAACTTGAGGACTGAATCTGAGCTCATGAGCAAGTAAGAAAACAAAATTCAATGGGTGGCACCTATGACTCAGGGAGTAGGGTGCCGGGCGCATATACCAAGGGTGGTGGGTTTGAACCCAGCCCTGGCCAAACTGCAACAAAAAAAAAGCTGGGCGTTGTGGCCGGTGCCTGTAGTTCCAGCCACTCCGGAGTCTGAGGCAAGAGAATAACCTAAGCCCAGGAGTTGGAGATTGCTTTGACACCACGGCACTCTACCGAGGGCCATAAAGTGAGATTCCATCTCTAAAAAAAAAAAAAAAAAATTGAAGGCATTTATTCAAGGTCCCTCAGAAAAATAGTAATAGGATTAGGTTTAGAATTCACATTTTATATTCTTGTCTGTATCTAGTCTTTTGTTCTTTGTGTATCTTGTTAAGCATGCATATGGTAAGTTTTTGAAAATATAAAGATAGTCATGATGTGTTTTTTGTCGTAAGATAACTTAAAATGAATTCATTTAGTTAACCAGAACTCAGTAAACTATAAGAAATTCTTTGCTAGTTTTAAGAGTTATAATAACAATCTTTTAAAAAAATTCATGCATTTGCTCATTTAGTATTAGCTGGGTGTCTGCAATGGTGCCAGGTTCTGTTTTAGTTTTTAAGGGATAGAGCAGTGAACAAATATGCAAAATTCCCACTCCAGTGGAACAGAAGGCTTTGAATGGAGAAAGATGAAATACACACACACACACACACACACACACACACACACACACACACAAATATGCATTATATAGTGATTGCTGTGATGAAAGATGAAACTGGGTGAGAAGGATGGAGTGTAGCATTGTGGGCTGGCACGTGTTCTTGACACCACATCATCAGAAGAAGAACAAGTGATTGGAGAAGGAGAGGGAAATTTATTGCTGTCAAAGGAGGAAAATGGCAGACTGCCTCAAAATAACGAATTTCCTCAACATAAGCTGAAACAGAACTTTTCAGAGGCAGAGCCTATTGTCATTCAACTACAGTTAATGTTTCTCATCATCCCATCTCTGTGGAAGACAAAGCAGGACCTCTGCCCTTCTGGGAGGCTCTGGGCCTTGCCAGTCAGTTCCCATCCTCCTTGTACATCTCAGCTCCCAGCTCCATCTGGATGAAACATTTCCCACAGCAAAAAGAACTAAACACATTCCCCTGCTCCTCCTGACCACTGTAGGGATGCAGGTCTGAGTTTCCAAAAAGACAGAAAACATTTTTTGCTGTTTTTTTTTAGACTATTCTTTCTGTTAGAAGAATAGGAGATGAATACTATTTTCTAGGAATATCATGGAAATCTTCTGGTGAAGTAGCTTTTGAGCAGAAGCCTAAAGGAAGTTTGCTTTTCTTTCTTTCTTTTTTTTTGAGGTAGAGTTTCACTTAGTCACCCTAGGTAGAGCCCTGTGGCATCGTAGCTCACAGCAACCTCAGCCTCCACCTTCCAAGTGCTGGGATTATAGGCGTAAGCCACCAGGCCCGGCCCATTTCTACGCAGAGCCAAGAGCTCACATATCTATTGAACAGACTGTGGTGGTTGGACTGTAAGTGTTGTTTTAGTTTTGAGGGATATAGCAGTGAACAAAGTAGTGTTAGAGGTTGGGGGAAAGGGTTTAGTCTTTCCTCATCTTCAGTCAGGAACATGGAGGTGCAGGATCAGTGTTGCTGGGAACACGTGGGACTCAGGGCTTTCCTCGGAAAATAGAAGGCCGCCGTGACAGCACAGGTGGAATGTCTGTTATGCCTGCAATGGGAGGTCAGGGGAACCCTTACCAAGGGCGCAGTGCTTTATCTAAGAAGAATGCGTTTATTGAGGGGCTGCAGCTCTGGAGCGGTTAAGGTAGGAAACTGATTTGGGGAGTCAGTGATGAATTGAGCCCTTTAAAAATCAAGTCAGTGGAATCATTTGGGGAAAGCATGTTTATTGGAAACAAGGGATTCTAGGAGACAGCCTTTGGAAATAATTTTCTTAAGGGAGCATTATGGGAAGGAAGCCAAGCAGAGAGAAGGAAGAGAAAGGAGAGAAAATAGCTTGTAAACTAGGGAAGGGCAGAGTTTTGACAGAGAGTGGTCTGCAGTGGGACATGCTGATGAGTACTCAGTTAGATTGAGCTTGGAGAGGAGGTTGTGCTAGACCTGAGTGTCTCACAGAGCAGCCACTTGACTGCCACACGTGACTGAATTTTAATTCGATTAAAAACTTAATTCCTTAGTCTCACTTGCCACATTAAGGGATTCAATAGCTGTGAACATATAATGAAGCCATTATAATATTGGAGAAAAATTAAATAACACTTGAATTATTTGTTTATTTTGTGATAGCGATAGAAAAGAAACAATGAATAACTAATTATACTGTCAAAGAGCTCACATTAGGAAATCAGAGCTGAAGAAAGATAACTTGAGGTTAAACTTTGGTAGCAGAATTGGCAATTTGAGTCAAGCCTTCAAGATGGAGACTTTGAAGCTACCAGATAGGGCAACAGGAAGAAAATGGAGAGGAAATTGCAGGTCACTCTCAGGAATCAGTTTTACTAGCAGAATTTTAGCGAAGGAGAGTTTTTTAGTTAAGTGGAGTGGCAAGGGTGTCTCTTAGATCAAAACATTTCTGTAAGATGAATTATTGGGCCAAATTGTAGAATATTTTAAATATCAGGATTTGAGGCTTAATTTTAAAAGCATAGGGCACTATCACAGGGTTTTGAGTGGCCAGATGATGGCCCAGGGAGAAGATTAAGTTGGTAAGTTAATTGTGACCTTCTGGGTCCCTTCGTCTTTGTCATTTGTTGTACCACTGAGTAATTCTGCTTTATGTTTATCATATGCTGCTTTTCAAAAACAGTTTATAAAGTACTCTCATGTAAACTCTTTATTAATTTATTTATAATATCTATTATATAAAAATATAAAATAATTATTTTAATAATAGTAAACTATTATTAAACCTCACAACAATTCCATAAAGTTAGGTTTAGTAATTAATTAGACTCAGTGCCCATAGCTCAGTGGTTAGGGCACTGGCCGTATATACCAGGGCTGGCAGGTTCGAACACGGCCCTGGCCTGCTAAACTATGACAACTACTACAAAAAAATAGCTGGGCATTGTGGTGGGAGCAAGAGAATCACTTAAGCTCAAGAGTTTGAGGTTGCTGTGAGCTGCGATGCCACAGCACTCTAGTGAGGGCAACATAGCGAGACTCTGTCTCAAAAAAAATTAATTTATTAAAGTAAGGCTTAATAATTAATGTATTATACTTACAAAGGACAAAAATAAATCAGAAGTTAAGTGACATGCAAATGATGGGCTAGATTGAAGAATGAGTAATACTGGGTAGACTGGAGATAACTTGTCTCACCATGAACTGAATTGCCGCACAGTCCACACTGTCTTCCGTCTTTGGGGATCTTCATGGCAGCAGAGTGAGACTGAACACAGGGACGCGTGTAGAAAGGGAGATCAAAAGTTGAGAAATTAGGTGATAGAAGTTGATCTGGAAGGTACTCATGGGAAATGAAAGAAAGGGCTGGATGTGAGATGGACAGTGTAGGGTAAAAATAATCAGAACTTAATGATTTGATCAGATTTAGGGGGAAAGTCTCAAATGACTCAAGAATTTAGGTCGTTGTGCTTGTAAGAAAGATGGGCAAATCACTGTGAAAGCTGGTTTCTAACAGAAAGCGGCTGCTATTTTTGACATAAAGATTCTTTCTGAAGCGAGCTTAAAGCCTCCTTTATTAACAGAATTTTAGAACTAGAAATTAGTTTGCAATTATGTCCGAAAATACAGGTAGAAATGTTTTGAAGCTTTAGAGATAGTTGAAGCTGAGCACAGGTTATGGCCATTCATGTATTGGATGGGAGGACAAAGTGGAGACAGGAAAACAGGAGAAGGGAAGTTAGAGCGGTGGATTTTTTTAGCAACCAAAGGAAGAGAAGGCTTATGTGAAAAGGCTGTTAAATTTAAATACATGCAGGGAGGCTGAAAACTGTGAAAATCTCTCAGAATATGCCAGAATTGATTGTAATTCCCTGAAGCCAGAATTAAAAAAAATCTTTTTTTAAGGATTCAGTTTTTAGTTTAAAAGTAATGTTGATTTTTTTTTTTTGATGCTACTTTAACAATTATTGAACCACAGGTAATCCATGGGTACTCTAGATTCAAATTCAGGTATATGAGATTAAATCACTTCTGAGAAAATTTGTTTTCTTTTTAGATCTTGCCATATTCAGAAGTTGCTGAAGTTCAAGAGACAGTGAGTAATACATGGTGCTGTGTTAAAAAATGTTAATGTTTTTGCATTTCATTAGGATTTAAAATTGGATTCTTAAAATAAATTTCCCACTGTATTTAATCATAGATGATTATGTCATTATAATAAAGAGCTAGTGCAGGTTGAAAAGAGCAGTTTTTTTCTTTTTGTTTTGGAGACAGGGTCTCACTTTGTCGTCCTTGGTAGAGTGCTGTGGCATCACAGCTCACAGCAACCTCAAACTCTTGGACTCAAGTGATTCTCTCGCCTCAGCCTCCCAAATAGCTGGGACTATAGGTACCTGCCACAATGCCCGGCTATTTTTTTTTTTGCATTCCCAGGCCCGGCTATTTTTAGAGATAGGTTTTGATTTGGCTCAGGCTAGTCTCCAACCCCTGAGCTCAGGCAATCCACTCTCCTTGAGTGCTAGGATTACAGGTATGAGCCACTGCACCCAGTTTGAAAAGAGCAGTTTAAAAAGTTGCTTTAACCTTTTAAAAAATCTAAATAGATTTAACCTTTTTTTTTTTTGACTATAAAAATAATGCATACTAGTATACCATATTTAAACAATATCTACTTCCTAAATGTAACCACTGTTAATATTTTGGAGGCCTCTTGCGTAAGTTTGTATTGTATGTCTTACATATGAAAATTCATAAGAATGGAGCCGTATTCCATTTCCACAAACTTCTTTATAAACTACTTTTAAAAGCCAATATAAAATGGATGTTTTTCAGTAGGGAAAAAAGAAGTTGACTGACTACATAGTACTTTATTGTGTGAATGTACATGTATGATTATTATTACCCTCTTTAAAATAGATGACTTGGGTGGCACCTGTGGCTCAATCAGTAGGGCACTGACCCCACATACCGAGGGTGGCAGGTTCAAACCCGGCCCCCGCCAAACTGCAACAAAAAATAGCCAGGCTTTGTGGCAGGTGCCTGTAGTCCCAGCCTCTTGAGAAGCTGAGGCAAGAGAATCGCCTAAGCCCAGGAGTTAGAGGTTGCTGTGAGCTGTGTCGCCATGGCATTCTGTCTGAGGGTGATAAACTGAGACTCTGTCGCTAAAATAAAATAAAGCAAAATAGATTACTTTTAAAAATTACTATAAATGGTGTTTTTGTGAATATCTGTGGACATTTTTTAAATTACTGTAAATGGTGTTTTTGTGAATATCTGTGGACATCTTGTGAACATTTTGGACAATCACATTATTATATATTCTGAGAAGTAAAATGCTGGATCGAAAGTGTGATTAGGTTATTTTAAAATAGTTGCCTGGCAGGTCAGATCATATTCTCTTTCCAACAGTGATAAGCTGTAGTTCCCCCCAAAATATTCCTTTAAAATCTCTCCTGTAAAACTCAAGGATGAAATGTGCACATCTGCATTTTGCTTAAGTAAAATTCAGCTAAGTCTAGAGTGATGACTACTGTTCAAAGAACAAACAGTTCTCAGCTGCATTATATATTCCTCTCTGAAGTTTCTCATTCTACGGGCCTAAGATAACACTAAATAGGGCACTCTTGAGATGTTTTATATAATCGTTTGAATTGGGTTTTCTGGGAGCCAGCAGGATTACTTCTGTTAGAACAGCTTGATCAACTTTATTAGGTGAAGAGGTGCCACCAGCTACCTCCATGCTTGATAAACTCTACACTTTCCCTGAAGTTCATTAGATGACTCAAGTCAAGCCCTTGTGCATGGTTAGAAGGAAGTTCTGTGCTAAAGGCAATGGAGTGAAGGCTGCTGATCTCATGAGTTTCTCTTTGTATCTTAGGGTGGCTATCCATCATGGTTTGCTCCAGATTGAGGGGTTTCCCCAGATGAAGTGCATAATGATGAACTACCCCTTCCTTTATATTTCTTAAATGTGGTATATTTGATGCTAATTATAAAGGGAGGTGGCAAGTATTTAGACATACAATGAAATCACATTTTTTTGTTTGCACAATGCTCTTTTTTGGAGATATATAGACTAAAATTGGTAAAGGATAAATAATGGATATAAATATTTTTTATGCTTTCAGTTTAAGAGGCCAGAGTGCAATGGCTGTTAACAGATGCCATAGCACATTATACTTTGAAATCATGGGTGTAAGTGATCTTCTTGCTTCCTCTTCCTGAGTAGCTGAGGCTATAGGCCTGTGCCACCACAACTGGCTCTGTTTTATCTCAATGGTCTTTTTATGAACAAGTTTCTAGAGTTTTTTAGATTCTAGCAGTAATATGGTTCTTTAGCATAGCTTTTTACTTTTGAAAATAGTTTGTAGAAAATGTTTTCTTATCAGTAATTTCACATTATTCGTGTCTCATACATCATGCTGCTGTACTAGTTAGACCGAGGTCCTAATTTATGTCCTTATGGCAAATTCCTTCATCTTAGTCAGTTAGTTCTGAAGTGAGGCCTTCTTAAGCCACGCTGTCTAAAATTTTAACTCCCTTTTTTTTTTATATGCTCTGCTTATTTTTCTCGATAGTTTTTATACCGCATAAGTTTTTCTTTATTATGTTATTGTTCATGTAAGGGCAAAGTTTTTGTCAGTTTTGTTTACTTCTGTGTTCCTTGGTGTCTGAAATGAAATGTGTCCACGGTAGTTACTTGGTAAATATTTGTTGAATGCATGATTGGAAAAGACTGTTTGTTTTGATTGTTTTTCATTGCCTCAATCTGGAAAAATTAGGATTAATCAAATAAATAGAATCAGATTTATCAAACACAGCCATG
This sequence comes from Perodicticus potto, assembly GCA_963574655.1. Taxonomy (NCBI): domain Eukaryota; kingdom Metazoa; phylum Chordata; class Mammalia; order Primates; family Lorisidae; genus Perodicticus; species Perodicticus potto. The sequence continues at coordinate 20,511 of CAUYRH010153612.1, read as the reverse complement.
CTTGAAGATATAATGTTGATAGTAAATATAAGTGAAGGTTTCTGGAACAAATATTCAGGTCTTGCTATATATGCTAGGGATTATTTTTTTTTAATAAACAGGTAGGGAGTACAGCTGTTTAGAAGTTGACATAGTGCTGTTAATTGAAAAAAAAAAGAGACAATATAACAGAACTGTGCAGTCAAAGTGAGACTTTCTGGGTGTTCTCTGGTCTGCTGGTTCCCATTGTCAAGAATGAGGACTGGTACTCAGTCAAGGCATTAACAGATACAGAGCAGTCTCACTTAAACAGTTTATTACAGGGAAAAGAAAGAAGCTACATGAAGTGAAAGTGAAGAAGGATGTCACCCAAAGTGGCACAAAGTGAAAATACATTCCAGAGAGAGAGAGAGAGAGGAGTGGGCCAGTTTCCTGAGAGGAGAAAGACCCTGAAGTCCCAAGCACGTGCTGCCTTTTTTATGCTCACTAGTTTCTCCTGCCTTTTTCCTGGCAGGATTGGTTGCTGTTTCCTGCTGCTGAGGTGATTGAGAGGTTGGAATTATTTAACAGATTATATAACAGATTGGTTATGTAACAATTTCCTTTCTACACATGGGCCTTCCCCAAAATCCTTAGCGAAAGCTCCACCCATGCTATGCTAATTAGATGTTAATGAGCCCCAGGTCAGTTAAAGGCCAATAGGAGCTCCTTACTGTGTGCTCCCAATAGGGAACAGACCTAGCTGCAGTTTGGTTCCTAGCTAAAATTTGGTTGATGCTCTCCACCTGTAGCTACTTCCTTGTCCTCTGTTAACTCTGTACCAATCCTAACAAGCTTATTATTCTTTTATTCCATTTCTCAGACCTTGGAACTGACTGGCCTGGTGAAATTAAATATACTCAACCATGTGTATATGATTAGAACCACTGCTTTCCTTTAGGAAGTTACTAGTACATTTAGGGGACACTAGTGATTAGTCATGTCAATACTGGGAAATTCTTAAAAGATGTCTATGAAGCATTTGTAAAGTTTGCCATAGTTTTCTCTGCCAGCTAGCCTTTTCAGTTTGCTAGTGTTATATTAGTTATTGATGCATAACAAGTTATTACAAAATTAAGGGGTTTAAACAAGCATTTATTATCTCAAATTTGTATGTGTCAGGAATCCAAGAGCAGTTTAGATAGATGTCTCTGACACAAGATCTGTCCTGTGTTTGTGATCAAGCTATTGGCACTGTTGGATCTCACCTGCAAACCTGACTGGATAGAGACAGAGCTCTTCCTGGATCACTTAGTGGTGTGGGCAGACCTCACCCACACAGTTACGTTTGCTTATGAGGCCTCTGTACAAGGCTGTCTCATGAAGTCGCAGCTGGCTTTCCCCAGGGTAATCTGTCTCAGGAGAGAATGCCAACAAGATGGAATTCACAGTCTTTGTACAATCTAATCTCAGAAGAAATGTCCCATCACATCTGCCATATCCTATTCATTAGAAATGATTCAGCAAGTCAAGTATATGCTCAGAGAAGGGATTATACAATAGGAAATCTGATCCCTGGGGGCCATTGTAGAGATCGCCTACCACAAATACTTTACTTCTTTCCGTAAGCTTGCTACTTGTGATAGATAACATGGCCATCAGTAATAACGAGTTGAGCACAATTATTTCATTGTCAGCAAAGCTATATTCTTTGTTTGCCTGTGAAACAGTTTATAGAAGGTCCTTAAATGGGTGACAGCAGAAAAATGAATAGAGCAACAATGCTTTTTAAGGCAGTGGTTCTCAACCTTCCTAATACCATGACCCTTTAATATAGTTCATGTTGTGGTGACTCCCAGCCATAAAATTATTTTTGTTGCTATTTCATAACTGTAATTTTGTTACTGTTATGAATCGTAATGTAAATATCTGATTTGCAGGATGTATTTTCATTGTTACAGAGGAGTTGCGACCCACAGGTTGAGAACCGCTGTATTTAAGGCATTTAAAACATAATTTTAAGGATTGAGAAGTAGCTGTCATTTTAGGGCAAGTAAAAAGGTCCAAGATTTTCTCCAAGGAGATGACAAAGATGATAGATGCCCAGAGCAAACAACTACTACCTTGTTTTGTCACAGTCGATTCCCTCATTTCTTTAAATAAAAACCAAGAAATAATGTAATTAGTGGTTTTAAAAACATGTTTGTTGTTACATTAGTTTTTGGTATGTTATTGTATTTTGTATCTGAAGTGAAGGAGAGCTGAGAACTCTGTTCCTACCAAGGCAGACCAAAATATTTGTCATCGGAAACATTTAGAATAATGTATGTTTAAAGCAGTGACTAAATAAAAGGTCAGCAGTCTTTTTCCTGTTTCTTTTAGTTGATTGCAAGTTCTTCATTCAAGATGACCTTCCTAAAGACCAATAGCTCAAGACAATATGCTTGATAGATATTTAGTAGGTCCTAAGAAAATTTTGTCTGACTTAATAAAATTTGTCTTTCTAATTAATAATCCTATTTTTTTTTTTTTTGCCCTTGAGAAGAAATGTGTTCTACTTTGCTAATGTCTTTGTAAAAGCTCTTTGCACAATGCTTGGCATATAATCAGCACTCCGTAAATGTTACTTTCTTGTAGAAGAAACATACTAAATCTCTATGTAGTGTTAAGCGCTTTCATGGCATGCAGAACTAATACTTAATAGTGCATGGATTTTATATTTTGTTAAACCACCTTAAATTTAAGGAGTCAGTAACTTTGGGCTGTTTCTTACATTTCTAAATAATTTTTTGTCACTCCTAAACCATATCTTGAATTACGGTTGAAAGTAATTTTTAAGTTGGGTAATTTTCAACACAGAATACTTGGGTGATTACATTTTCTTCTTCTACTTTTTTTCCCCAAAACAAAAACAAATATTTGAAATTGCTTATTTCAAGATTTTTTGTTGTGTATGAATGATATCCCTTATAAATTTTGATTATTACAACTGATGTGCATGTGCTTTCTACTCATAAACTAATGCTATTTTCCTTGTCCTTTTATTTCACTGCTGCTTCCTCCTGATGCATTTTGCTTCTTCCTGGTTTGGACTGTGTTTGTTTGCTGCTCAATTACCCTGCCTTAAAAGCTTCTTGGTGATAGCAAAGATGTCCTTGGGCCATCAAGTAAGTAGCTAAAGTTTGAACGGCATGTTTGGGGACATGATAATATTTTGATGTGTACCTTAGGCAAATAAATGGTATTTCAGTTTCGATTTATTAAGTAACTACTTTTCTTTCCATGAACTGAAATGCAAAGTAAAGAAAATAGATTGTCACAGAGTACTCAGTGTTCATCTGTTCTCACCCTGTCTGAGATTAATTGGCAGTGTTTGTATATTTACATCTTGGCTCTCTAAAGATGAATTATTTACTTATTCAGTAGGACCTCTTACTAATAACATACCTTTCTACAGTCATCACAAGGCATACATAGGTCAGACTACTGTGAGGCTGGAGATGGTACAAGAAACTCATTGACATAAGAAAGTGAGAAATACTGTTCTATTTTGTTAGACTTATTATTTCTTACGTATTTATTTTTGAGACAGTATCTCATTCTGTTGCTGGGGCTGGGGTGCAGTGGCAGATCATAGCTCACTGCAGCCTCAAACTCGTGGGCTGACGTGATTCTCTTGCCTCAGCTTCTCAAGTAGCTGGGAATACAGGTGTGCATCACTGTGCCCCGCTAATTATTTTTTTAAATTGTTTTAAAGACAGATTGTTGTACTGTGTTGTCCAGGCTGGTCTGAAACTCCTGTTCTCAAGTGATCCTCCTGCTGTGGCCTCCCAATGAACTAGGATTATAGGCGTGAATTGCCATACCCAGCCAGAATTTTCACATAATAGATAATTTGGGTATGAATTTTTTTTTTTTTTTTTGTAGAGACACAGTCTCACTTTAGTGCCCTCTGTAGAGTGCTGTACCATCACAGCTAACAGCAACCTCCAACTCTTGGGCTTAGGCGATTCTCTTGCCTCAGCCTCCCAGTGGGTATGAATTTTTAAAATATATTTTGGGTATTTCATAAGTGGAACATGTCTTACCTCAGTGATTTAGAAGACGTACCCTTTAAAATTATATCCAATTTACCTCAACAAAAATTTTTTTTTTTTTTTTGAGACAGAGTCCGCTCTGTCACCCTGGGTAGAGTGCCATAGCGTCATAGCTCACAGCAACCTCAAACTCTTAAGCTACAGCAATTCTCTTGCCTCAGCCTCCTGAGTAGCTGGGACTACAGGTGCCTGCCACACGCCTGGCTAGTTTTAGAGTTGGGGGATCTTGCTCTGGCTCAGGCTGGTCTCTAACCCGCAAGTGCAGGCATTCTACTGGCCTCAGCCTCCCAGAGGGCTAGGATTACAGGCGTGAGCCACCGCACCCGGCCTTACCTCCACAAATTTTACTGAGAATTTTTTATGTGGGGGGGTGGGGGACTTGACACTGCTAACATTTGGATATGTGCAGTCAATAAAATATGTCCCCTACCCCTAAGGAGTTTTATAGTCTAGCTGGGGAGTGATGGGACAATTTTTATATTAAAAATCATAGACTGACTAAGGGGAAAGGAACTTCTCAGATCATCTAATAAAGCATTAATTTTATAGATTAAGAACCTGAAATTAAGAACTTAAAAATTTAAGATGTTAGAATTGGTTAGAATTGATTACTAGCCCAACATATCTTCCTCCTACTGTTAATCATTTGGAATAAAATGATTTCTTTTGCTGAATTCCAGTCTAACCAAATAATTAAAATTTTACTGCATCATAAATTAGAGAAAGATTTTAATTTTTTTGAAGAACAATGTAGGAAATTATATTGATTTAGGGAGTTTAAAGCTTTAGTATTTATCTCTCTCTTTTTTTTTTTTAAGATAGAGTCTCACTATGTCACTATTGGTAGCAACCTCAGACTCTTGGGTTTAAGCGATTCTCTTGCCTCAGCCTCCCAAGTATCTGGGACTACAGGTGCCCACCACAACACCTGGCTAATTTTTTGTTGCAGTTGTCATTGTTGTTTAGTGGGCCCAGGCCGGGTTTGAACCTGCCAGCCTGGGTATTTGTGGCTGGTGCCAAGCCTCGTATTTATTTCTAAAGAATCATCTGACTGTTGCAATTAAGCCTCTTGCTCTGGGATTCATTGTGTTTCACCAACCAAAGGAAAGGACTGAAGGAGATAATGGCAGAGATTTCTTTTAACTATAAATTTTTTCATCTAAATCAGTTGGTATTTGTTCGTAATTGTGGTTATGGTATGTTTGTAATTTTTTCTGAAAAGAAATGATACAAATATTTTAAAGTAATAATGCTAAATTCCTTTTTTCATTCTTAATTGCAACAATTCCCAATGTTTTAAATATAGTGTTTATTATACGACCAGCATTATTTGGAGAGTAGAAATTTTAGAATTGGGAAAAAGAACACAAATCTCCAAACATTTTTATGTTTTGCTCTTCAGCCTTGTTATACTTGGCAGATGATTTCAATGGATTCTTTAGTTACTTTAATTACCTCACATATTCAGATGTTGACTCAGGTGAACTGAGTGGTATTGCTGAATTTCACTAAACTGCAAAGTTTTTATTTTAGGAATTGGGATTCTTAAATAGAGGTCCTTAATTTTTACTTGGAATCAAAGAAATTTACTAAGTTTATATTTTAAGCATATATAAATATATAACATATATTAGAGACGACTTTATAATGTACTCTAGCAAGTATTAAAAATAAGCATGGAGCTGTATAATTATTTATTAGAAATGATACATCTTTTAAAGTTAAGTACACTTGATCCTCCAACAACATGGGTTTAAGCTGTGTGGGTCCACTACAAATGAATTTTTTTCAGTAAATATATTGGAAATTTTTTGAAGAATTGCGACAACTTGAAAAAACTTGCATACTGAACCAGGTAGCCTAGAAATATCACCAAAAAAGTATGTCATGAATGCATTAAATATATGCAGATACTATTTTATCACTACCATAAAATGTATGCAGAGCTATTATAAAAAGTAAAAATTAATTAAACACTGATACAGGCTGTATATGGTGCCACTTGCAGTAGAGGTACACTTAGACAAATGTAAGGACGTAGTGTTCAATCATAAAATCAACTATAGTACTTACCATACCACTGTAATGATTTCATAGCCGCTTCCCGTTGCTCTTGCAGGTATTTGCTTAAATGCAGTGTGGTATGAATCATCTACACGTGAACAGTCCTTCTCTCCAGTAAAATGCGTATCACCGTGAAAAATGATCTTTCCTCACTTGGAAAAGTGATTTCCATTACTGTAAATTTTGCGTAACATTATGAGACCCATATGAAGTGCCACTGCTGATGCTGTGAATGCTCCCCAAAGCAGTGAAAGGGCATGGCATCACAAGAAGAAGTTGAATTGCTTGATACGTACTGTAAATTAAGGTCTACGGTGGTAGTTGCCCGCCATTTCAGACAAACAGTTCGTCTTGTGAACAAATGATGTAACCTTAGTGTGTTGATAAGTACAGGACAGTACTATAAACTTTTCTCTTCCTTATGATTTTCTTAATATTTTCTTTTCTCTGGTCTACTTTATTGTAAGAATACAGTATATAATACATACGACATGCAAAATATGTGTTAGTCAACAGGTTATGTGATTAGTAAGGTTTTCAGTGAACAGTAGACTAGTAGTAGGTAAGTTTTGGGGGAGTCAAAAGTTATTTGCAGATTTTCAATTTCCCAAGGTGTTGGTGCCCCTGACCTCCATGTTTTCAAGGGTCAACTATAATTTCATGATTCTTGATTAGGATCTGTACTATTGAGTGAAAAAACTACATGATACGTATAGATATTTAAATTATTTGAGTATTTAGGAAATACCGTAGTGCCTTAGAAGAAAATGCGACAGGATTTACTACAGATTATTAGTTATGACTTCAAAAAATTATTTTAGCTTCTCCTTAAATTAAGGGCAAACACAGACTATAAAGCTCGGAAAATTTTTCAAATTTTATATTTATGAATTGAGTTCAGAAATTTATGGATTTATAGTTTCCTTAGAAGACACAGCTATATGTTAATTATATATACACTGAAATCATTACATATTCCAGTATGATTTCTGCTGTGCTTGAGATCAGTAGTAATGTGAGCAGCAAAGTAAGTTACTTTACTTTCACTATAAGTAGAACCAGTAGAGGGCACTGTAATGTCATCTTTTGTAGGTGAGTCCGTTGACTATCCTGTTAGAAATGGTGCTGGAATCTTAGAATGATTCATTCAACAAATATCTATTCAGTCACTTAGCAAATATTTATAGACTATCAATTATGTGCCAAAGGATACAAACAGAAACAAAGTCACTGACCCTCTTAAACTTCTATGTAAAGAGTCTGCTATTGTACAAATGATATAGGAGGTTGTGCTGATTTTTATGTCATGCAGCCTCCTTTGTCTGCATAGTTGTTAATGCTTGTGAAAGGGGTGAGGGAGAACAAACAGAAAGATGGCTGTCTGGTTTGTCCTGTAAAGTGATACACTTTGTACTTCGCTATTTCTCTATTCTCTCTCACTTCAAGGTTATCAAAAATCATACAGTAAATTCCTTAATCAAAAGAAGATTAGAAAGGTGAATAGAACTAAATTTACACTTCTTTGACTATTTCCTTTTTTATGTCATAGTTTTTCAAGACATAGATACCTGTGTCTTATTACTAGAATACTAAAGCATGCGTTATTTCTATTAATGCTGCTGCTTATATTTTAAATTAGCATTAAAAGGAGTGTCTAAAAAAAGAGTGTGTCCTGTGTAAATGATAAAGCATGATCACACAACCTATAACTCAGTTTTAGAACTAGAATCTTACAAATACCTAACATCTTTCTGCCTGCTGCTTCTCCTTTTTATTCCCTGTGCCTGCCCCCAGAGGGGTAACTAGGTTGTATTTTTTATTTACTGTTCTTTGATTTGTAAAAAATAGCTTTTTAAATTACCTTGTAATTGCATACATATATTAATTGTTTTACTAAGTTTTGCCTGGCTTTTAGTTTTGAAAGAATAGTGTCATGGGGTATGTAATCTTCTAGGACTTGCTTTTGTAGTTAATGTTTCATTTTTAAGATTCAGCCATGTTGTTTGGTATAGAAATAGATCATTCGTTTTTGTGCTGTGTGCTATGCCATTATATGCATGAGCCACACTTTATCTATTTTATTTTCAGTGAATATTTAAGTTGCTTTAGTTTTTCTATTATGAACAGTGTTGCTAAGAACATTCTTATTCTTGTCTCTTGGTACACATCTGTAAGAGTTTTTTCTAGATTATAAGAGGGGAATTTTGTTGGACCCATAGGGTATACTGAAATTCAGTTTTATATAAGAGAGCTCCAAATTGTTTTCCAAAAGACTTGTATCAATTTATACTCCATCAGTAGTGCTTCAGACATCTTGTGGATCCCATCCGGATCAGTATTTGGCATTTTCAAACTTACTAATTTTTGTCAACTTTACTGAGCATAAAATATTTATTTTATTATAGTCTTGATTTTTATTTCCTTCATTTCTTAAGAGGATAAACATCTCATACACTTATCAACCATTTGCAGTTCTTTTTCTGTGAAATCACTGTTCACATCTTTGCCCATTTTTCTTTTATGTTGTTGGGGTTTTTTTAAATTGTTTTATAGTCTTTTTTGGTTGTTGTTGACGTTTTTAAGACAATCTCACTTTGTCACTCCAGGTAGAATAACCTGCATCATAGCTCACAGCAACCTCTAACTTTTTGGGCTCCAGCAATGCTCTGGCCTCAGCTTCCCAAGTAGCTGGGACTACAGCTGCCTGCCACAATGCCAGGCTTTTTTTTTTTTTTTAAAGAGATGGAGTCTTGCCGTAGCTCAGGCTGGTCTCAAACTCATGAGCTCAGGCAATCTGCCCACCTTGGCCTCCTAAAGTGTGGCCTCCTAAAGTGCTGGGATTACAGGTGTGAGCCACCGTGCCCAGACTTTGTTTTAAAGTTTTTAAAAGAGCATTCTGAATATCAACTCTTTGTTAATTATGTGTTGCAAATATCTTTCTGTTTTATGCCTTTCTTATTATTTTTCTTATGGCATCTTTTAATTGAATGAATTCATAATTTTAATGTAGTAGGATATATCAGTTTTTTACTGTTCTGTTAGCAATTTGCTATGTCTTTTTAAAAAAAAGAGATGGAGTCTCACTGTGTTACCCAGGCTGACTCAAGTGATCCTCCCAAGTAGCTGGGACTACAGGTGCCTGCCACTGCACTCAGCTGTTGTGTCTTTTTTTTTTTCTTTTTTCTTTTTCTTGAGACAGAGTCTTACTCTGTCACTGGGTAGAGTGCTGATTCATCATCACAGCTCCCAGCAACCTCAGATTCCTTAAACTCTTGGGCTCAAGCAGTCCTCTTGCCTCAGCCTCCTGAGTAGCTGGGACTATAGGTACATAACACCATGCCCAACTAGTTTTGTTTGTGTGTGGTAGAGACCAAGTCTCTCTCTTGCTCATGTTGGTCTTGAACTCCTGAGCTCAAGCAATCCATTTGCCTCAGCCTCCCAGAGTGCTAGGATTACAGGTGTAAGACACTGCACCCGGCCTTTGTTGTGTCTTTTTAAAGGAATCATGGCCTATCTCAAGCTTATGAATATATTTTCTTTTTTTTTTTTGTAGAGACAGAGTCTCACTTTATCACCCTCAGTAGAGTGCCGTTGCGTCACACAGCTCACAGCAACCTCCAACTCCTGGGCTTAGGCGATTCTCTTGCCTCAGCCTCCCAAGTAGCTGAGACTATAGGCACCCGCCACAACGCCTGGCCTTTTTTTTTCTTTTTTTTTTGGTTGCAGCTGTCATTGTTGTTTGGCGGGCCTGGGCTAGATTCGAACCCGCCAGCTCAGGTTTACGTGGCTGGCGCCCTAGCCCATTGAGCTACAGGCGCCAAGCCATGAATATATTTTCTTATACTCTATTTCAAGTTCTGCTTTTTACATTATGTCTTTAATATTTGTAGAACTCTTCTTTATGTGTAGTGTGAAGTAGGGATCAGTCTATTTTTCCACTATGGGTGGTTAGGTGTCTTCATGTTTGTTATTAGTCGAGTAGTCTTTTTCCTGTCTCTGACATGTATCTGGGCTCCATAAGTGTGTGTGTTTGCTTCTAAGAGCTGTCTGTTATGCTCCTTAGGCCAGTTATCTGTCTCTGCATCAGCATCGTACATTTTAAATTCCAACAATTATTTTTAGGATTCAAATAAATCTTGCATTCAATAACCAAAGGAGCTACCAAGTACTTTACAATATATTTATGAAGTTTCACAAAAATATGAAGTTGGCTGATTGATTCACTGAATAGTATTTTATCAAACATCTTTAGGATGCCAGGAAACAGTTAGGAAGCATACCAGGACCTGCGAATTTATGAGAAAATAAGGCAGAAATAACTCCATTTCATGGAATGTATTATTATCTAGTGGAGGAAGGCAGACAGTAAACAAATAAAATGACATCACTTCAGATAATGAGAAGAGCTACAATGAAAATTATATAGGGCAAGGTCATAGAGTATAACTCTGAAGTGGTAGGCACAAATCCTAAAAAACTGATAAATTGTGCCTCTATTAAAAACTTATTTCTCAAAAAGTACCATGAGGAAAGCAAAGGGCTTTTCTGAAGAGATGACATGTGAGCACAGGCAACAAATGAGAGGAGCCAGTAATGTGAAGATCTCGGGTGGGGGCATTTGAAGGAGAAGGAGCAAGAGACAGAGGCCATGAGGCTGGGGCAAGACAGCATCTTCTGAGGACCACCAAGAAGGGCATCATGGGCCATGAGGCTGGGGCGAGACAGCATCTTCTGAGGACCACCAAGAAGGGCGTCATGGGCCATGAGACTGGGGCAAGACAGCATCTTCTGAGGACTACCAAGAAGGGCGTCGTGGACCATGAGGCTGGGGCGAGACAGCATCTTCTGAGGACCACTAAGAAGGGCATCATGGGCCATAAGGCTGGGGAGAGACAGTATCTTCTGAGGCCTACCAAGAAGGGCGTCATGGGCCATGAGGCTGGGGCGAGACAGCATCTTCTGAGGACCACCAAGAAGGGCATCATGGCAGAAGCTGAAAGAGCTACAGGAGGATGGTGGGGAGTGAGGTGGGAAAGATAAGCAGGTGCCAGAATATGCTGAATCTTTAGGTCATGGATTTTATTGTCAGCATAATGGAAAGCCATTGAGAATGTTTCTGATTTAAAAGATTACTTGGGCTTTCTGTGTGGAGAATAAACTTTACATAGCAGGAAGCAAGATGATAAGCTGGTAGAAATCTGCTGCTGTGGCCCAGTGGAAAAATAATGGTGGCTTTGATCAAGGTGGTAGTTGGGGAAGTGTGGAGAAGCAGTGGGAGTCCAGATAAAATTTGAAGGTAGAGTCAAAGATTTCTCAAATGAATTGGATGTGAGATGTAAGAGAAAAATCAAAGGCCTCATCTAAGGTTTTTGGCCTGAGAAAGTAGAGGGAGTGATGGCCCTGAGATGGAAGAGAGGCAGGTTTGGAGGATAAGCAGAATAAAGATGATGTTCTAGATGAATTTGAGATGCCAGTGAATGATGGAGATGATTATGAGGCAGGCAGTGGGCTGTGAGTTTAGGAGGAGATACGATAGCTGAATATATAAATTTAGGAGTCATGGGTCTATAGATTTTTTTTTTTACTCAGTGGTAAAATTAGTTTTTATACCTTGGATGAGAAGTGAAAATGTTTTTTTGTTGCATTTTTACTTTGAAATATAAAGAGCTAAAATACAATTTTAAAAGTTAGCACATTAGAAAACATTAAAGTAGTTTGGATTTAAAAGATGTGATAATGTGAATATGAAATTCTGGCTAAGTTGAAAAATTAAACCTAGAGTGAAGACTAAATCACTGATTTTTAAAATAAAAGTTTTTGTAGTCTGAAAGCAAAGAAACACACAGTGAGGAGTGTGGGGATCCCGGGGCGCAGTGCCCTCGTTTATTTGCCCTCCTCCTTCATGGAATGTTCTCCCTTTTTAATCCTCTCTGAAACTGGGCATTGCTTTCCTGGATTAGTAGCTTGGGCAAATGGGTGAGAAGCAGCCTCAAAGCACTGTGTAAATTGATTTCTGGGGCAGCAAACGTTTAAGACACAGACTTTGGAACCAAATGGTCCTGAGTTAGAATCTTTCTCTGTTATTTATTACTTAGTCTCAGGGAAGGCAATCTCTGAACCCCTAGGTTCCCCATCTCTAAACAGATATCGTACTGACTTTTCATGAAAATTAGAAATTAGAATAGAAATCCTAATGAGTGTAAAAAATATTATTGTATATTCTAATAATGTGTATCTTTCTGATTACTAAGGAGGCTGTGAGTAACTTTTCCTAAGTTTATTGAGCATTCGTATTTCTTCTGTGAAATGACTTTGTGTTTTGCTCATTGGTGTATGGGCAATATGAGGAGATAAAGCAAAATGAAAGGAGCACGCTGACTCTTCAGGTGCCTTTCATAATCATAGGATATGTATTTTCATTTTTATGTCTGTACTTTGTGTGCTTGATTCACACATACCTATCAATTCTTTTTTTTTGTTTTTGGTTGCAGCCGTCATTGTTGTTTTGGCGGGCCAGGGCTGGATTCGAACCTGCCAGCTCAGGTGTATGTGGCTGGCCCCTTAGCCCGTTGAGCCACAGGCGCCGAGCCTGTCAATTCTTATTGGATTGACAGCAAACCAAGATTAAAAACAATGATTATGTGAATTTATTTAAGTATGTAGTTGGTGAAATGAACAACCCCTCAGGCCATTTCAGTCATATTTCTATTCTGTGTTATTAATTATCACATTATATAAATCTATGACTTAGTATTAATTACTTTCTCTTCTTTCTTTGAGATGTTATAGCAAACAGTGAGGAAGCTCAACTTCTAACCCCAGGAAAGATGAGTCAGCGCCAAGGGAGAGAAGCTTATCCAACACCAACCAAAGATTTACATCAGCCGTCTCTTAGTCCAGCAAGTCCTCATAGCCAGGGTGAGAAGTTACGGTTTTCATGTTTTGGATTTTTTTTAAAGAACAAAGGGGTAATGACATTTTGTGTCTATCATAATTGTTTTCTTTGTAACTATTTGGTATTCTAAGGTTTTTGGTGTATTTTATTTTGTTCATCCCTGATGTTCCTGAACTGAGTATATTTTCCTTAAAAGATCTTTAATTTCTTACATTCCCCAACATACTTCCCTAGTTATACCATTCTTCTAATTTAGTGATTCTGTCATGCTTTTTGTCTCTTGGTTCCTACACTATTAAAAATTATTAAAGACCCTAAAGAGCTTCTGTTTGTGTGAGTTATGTCTATTGATATTTACTGTATTGTATATTAAAATGAAGAAATTAAAAAATTTTATTCACTTAAAATAAGAACAAACCTATTACATGTTGATACACAATGTTATAATATTAAGAATTACTATGTTTTTCTCCCTGCAAAACATTGATTGAGGTGGTTAGTGTTATTTTATCTCAGGATTTCTTAACATTGATGTTTTGACCTGGATAATTCTTTGTTGTGGGGGACTGTCCTTGTGCATAAATAGGATGCTTAGCAGTATCCCTGGCTTCTACCTATAGAGGCACTTTCTACCCATAGAGCACTTTCCCCAGTTATGGCGCAATGACTTTAGATGTTGTCAGATGTATCTTGAGGGACAAAATCATCCTTGATCGAAAACTGTGGTGTTACAGTTTTTGCACATTTCTTTAATATCTGGCTTTATGAAAGACAACCTAAATTTTTATATTTTCTTCTCCAGTCTCTTGTGATGTGATTTCATTAAAGTGTATGAGGTCTGACAATGAAGTTTGCAAACTGATCCTAGAAAAAGTGCTATATATCTCATTGCTGAACATCAGTACAGTCACCTTCAGAGTACTTCCCTTGAGAAGCTACGCATTGATGCCAGTGCCTAGTCCACTCTTCAAAGCAACTCTTTTTTTCTTTAATGACTATCAGAGCTGTGGTAAGAGGTCTGACTATTAAGTTCACTAACTGTGCACTATGTGCTTATGTTGGCAGTACTGTACAAACAAATCAGTAAGGTTTCAAAACCTTGATATATCAGGGTCTCACAACTGTATTTGTATCAACATATGGTAGTATTTTGCTGATTGATGTTCATTATTGTTGTGTTTTTTTGTGTGCTGTACAATAGCTTTGATAGTCATTACAGAAAAAAAGTTACAAAATTGTTTTGAGGGGTGAACTAGATGCTGGCATTGGTGCATGGCTTTCTAAGGGGAGTAATTAAGAAGATAAGTGTAGTGATATTCAGCAATAAGGTATGTAAGCACTTTTTCAAGGATGAGTTCATAAACTAAATCAACAGACCAAATATAAATAAAATCTGGCTTCATATATATACATAGTTGGAAAGGGGGGATTATATTATTAGCTTTTGTACATAATAGTTAGGTATTCTTTGATAATATACCAAAACTTGACAAATAGTACAACTGTTTCTTGACTGTTAGTTGCAATATGGAATCTGAAACTATACCAGTATACTTTTCATACTCTATTAAATTAAAATTCAGATTAGTCTGTTGTGAATTTTGAATGGGTCTTTCCTCATGCGTGATTCAATACCGTCGTCATTAGTCACTTAGAAAATATTTTTTCACTGACTTATGCAGATCTTTCAAGTTGCTGGTCTCAACTATTGACACATCTGAAAAAACAATACAGAGAGGTGCTTCATGCAAACTTTTTTCTTGTTGCACAGAATATTCTAACCATGTGTACTGAAAGTTCAAGATTAATAATTTTTACTGCTTCATCAAGGACTTTTGTTAGTGAAACTGACATTCTTTTACTGTGAGTTCATGACCATGAAGAATTGAGTGTCATCTGCTACAGTTGGTGCCTCTGCCTTGATTTTTGCTAAGGTAAAGGCCTTTTTACTTAACATTGCTGTTGCACTGTTAGTGGAAATGACAGCATAATGGAAAAGTATTAGGAGATTGGTTTTGACCTTGGCAGACCCTCTGCAAGGGTCTTGGGGACTCCCAGAGGTTCATTGATTGTACTTTCTAATTCATAATTGATCACTTTGTTCAGTGGATTCTGCTATGCAGCTGAAGTTTGTGTAATCAATTCTCCTGTGAGTTATTACTGATATTTGCAGTGGCAGGACTTTGGCTTGTAAAATCGAGAACTTAAATTTGGTGTTTGAAAGCTAGTATATATTTAGGTTTATTGAATATTTTTTAGAATTAAACTTAGAGTTCTAATGATCATCGTGTGTCTGGTTTTGGTCTTGTAACTATGACTTATCCTTTGAAAGCAAGCTTTAGAACTTGTTTTAAATGAATAGTAACTGGTAAATAGTAAATTACATGATCATTTTCTATTCTGTATCGATGGAAAATGTTTTTCTGGTCATGTCTTAGATGGAAATACTTTTATATAGCATTGTGGGAACTGTACACGTTTTATATAACAAGATGAAAGTAGTTGCTATTTTAACATTTATTGCTTCATTTTTAAACTTATTTTTGGACATTAGCTTTTTTTTTTTTTTTTTACTTTTTTAACAAGTGAACAGTTTATTAAGAATTAAAGAAAGGTATGATGTGATACAGTACAAGCAAGACACTCAAGATAGGTATAATAGTACTACTCACGCAAAAACTTAAATTTCACCTCAAAAAAAAAAAATCACAAGACAAAAGAGAAAGCAATTTCACTGTTATAAAATAAGATATTTCATGCAAAGTATTAACTCTGCCCCCGCAAAGCCCAACCTCCCAACAAATAAAAAACTATCTGGTAATACTGCTATGCTAACATATTAACCATAGTATAATCATTCATAGGAAAACAGTAATTAAGCAATGAATTAAATTAAATAACAAAGTTCAAACTATCATAAACTCATAGACCACAATGATTTTACAAAACAAGCAATTCCAGAAATCTTATAAACAATAAAAGAAAAAATATTTCAATATAATTCTACTTGATCTGGATACACCTGATATTGAAATTGGAGAAAATATATTATTATAAAGAGAAATTACAAACATGTTTCACATATAGATGAGGGTGCAATATTCTAAACAACATATTGACAAGTTGAGTTAAAAAATTAATATTTAAGTAATGTACTTTGGGTAAAAATTGAATCCATTTTATGTGAAAGTTAGTCACTATTTTCTTTTTTTTTTTTTGGTTTTCTTTCCCTCACCCCCGCCCTCCTTCTCTTTCTGCTCTCTCCTTCCCCCATGCCCCACTGTGTCATTGATTGTCATTAATTGTCCTCAAATCAAAGTTGAATACATAGGATTCATGCTTCTCCATTCCTGTGATGTTTCCGTAAGAATAATATGTTAGCATTTTTGTTGCTAAAATGCTTTTATGAAGATCCCCAAAACCCCAAAATGGATTTATGATACATACTCTGGTATAAATAAACTTAAGATAAATTCTGGAAAGATGGAACTGCCATGGTTTTTCCCATTGTGTGTACCAGAATTTTGACTGTAATCGATGTGGTTCACCTGACTCATGTGTCTGTGCACTAGAATATTAGAATCTGAGTTCTTTAGACTTAATAAACCAACAAGAGGGTTAGGTACTAATAGTTGGAACTGCGGTGTCTATCATGAACATTTTCAGGCAGACAGGGAAGTTGAGAGAAGAGTACAGGGTGACTGCTAATATACCCACTGTGTAGATTTAGGAAGTTTTAAACATTTTGTAGCATTTGTTTCATTTATTTGGAGGTGAAACATTTAGAGTGAGTTACAGTACTCATGATGTTATACCCCCTTATGCTTAATGTATCTCTAAAACGTAATCACATTTTCCTTTTAAAAATTAATGAATTTAGGGGGGCATCTGTGGCTCATTTGGTAGGGCACCAGGCCCATATACCGAGAGTGGCAGGTTCAAACCCAGCCCCAGCCAAACTGCAACAACCACAAAAAAATAGCCGGGCATTGTGTCAGGTGCCTGTAGTCCCAGCTACTCAGGAAGCTGAGGCAAGAGAATTGCTTAAGCCCAAGAGTTGGAGGTTGCTGTGAGTTGTGACGCCCTGGCACTCTACTGAGGGTGACAAAATGAGACTCTGTCTCAAAAAATAAAAAATAAAAATAAAAAAAATAAAAAGTAATGAATTTACTTATTTTGAGGCAGCATCTCATAGGCTAGGGTGGCATCATCTTAGGTCATAGCAACCTCAAACTCCCGGGCTCAAGTGATGCCTCTATAGCCGAGTAGCTGGGGGATATACATCCCATAGATGAAGACATTTACTTTTGGAGGAGACAGGGTCTCACTATATTGCTCAGGCTGGTCTCAAATTCCTGGGCTCAAGTAGTTCTCTTCTTAGCCTCCCAGAGTGTTGGAACCACAGGCTTGAGCCACTGTGCTTGGCCCCAGTACATCTTGTTACATAACTCTTAAGTCCTTTTTAACATCTGTCCAATTAATGATAATTGCTTAACCTAATACCTGGTTCATATTTGAATTTCCCCAGTTGTCCTGAAGTTTTTTTCAGGATTATTGAAACTAAATAAAGTTCATTCATCATATTTGGTTATGTCATTCCATCTTTTATCCTTAAGCATGTCCTTTTTTAATTTTTGTTTTCTCTTGTGCTTTTGACTATTTTAAGAAACTGGGCCTATGGCTTATAGAATGTTTGACTTTTTGGATTTGTTTGATTGCTTCATTGCAGTATTGTTCAATTTGTTTCTCTATCTTCTATATTTTTTTGTAAACTGGAATTTAAATGCAAAGGCTTGATGACATCTAGGTTGAACATTTTTGGCAAGAATGCTTTGAAAGGAGTGTGTAGGACAGGCAGTGCCCAGGTTATGAACGCAGGTTTGTTCTTAAGTTCGTATGTTAGTTGTAACAAGCACACTTACCTATGAGTTATGACCGCCCCTGTGTGTAGGTGTGAGTAGTACGTCAGTCGGATGTTTGTAACTTGGGGACTGCCTGTGTTTTGTGCCACATCACGTGAGAATTCACTTGGAATCTTCTTGTCCCACCGTTAGCAGTAGGAGACTGATTGGTGGGTTCAGGTGGCAACAGCCTGATTGTCTTCTGTGAAAACTGCATTTTTTCTTCCCCATGACGTAAGTAAAAATGGAGATGAAGTATTTGGCACCCTGCAAATATCCTGTTCTTCATCAACTTTTTACCAAAAGATGTTCATACGCTTTGATGATCATTAACTGAATCAGTTGTAGTGTTAGGAGTTGAAAAATGATGATTTTCTAAATTCTGTCTTTCTTTTTACATTTGATAATGAAATATTTCTGTAGAGAAGAGATCTGCATCTTAGGGTTAATTGGTAAATGTTGAAGCATAGTTCCTATAGGAAAGTTAGGATAAACGGGTAATTATTTCCTGCTAAGTACCATTTTTTAGATTATAGAGATGATATAAAGTCTGTTCGTAGTGTTGACAACTCTTTTTGTCTTTTAAGTTTTTTAAATGTCATGAAGAACTCATACATTTTTGTATTTCATTATGTTTTAGTCATTAATATTATAATGATATTAAAGATAATATTTAGGGCGGCACCTGTGGCTCAGTGGGTAGGACGCCAGTGAGGGTGGTGGGTTCAAACCCGGCCTCGGCCAAACTGCAACAAAAAAATAGCCAGGCGTTGTAGCGGGTGCCTATGGCCCCAGCTGCTCGGGAGGCTGAGGCAGGAGAATCACCTAAGCCCAGGAGTTGGAGGTTGCTGTGAGCTGTGATGTCACCACACTCTACCGAGGGTGATAAAGTGAGGCTCTGTCTGTACAAAGAAGGAAATCTGTGCCCACCCTCATGTAATCAAGCATGTTTTCTGTGCTTTCTTTTAGAAAGTTTATTGTGTCAAGCTCTGAATTTTCTCTTCATTTCCTTTCTTACTATCACCATCTTTGATCAGGTCTTTATCACTTCATATCCGCGTAGGACCGTAGCCTTCTGACTGCTGGTAGGACCTTGCTCTCCGGTATACCAGGTTCATCTTTATTAAAAAGACAACCAGGGCGGCGCCTGTGGCTCAAAGGAGTAGGGTGCCGGCCCCATATACCCGAGGTGGCAGGTTCAAACCCTGCCCCAGCCAAAAACTGCAAAAAAAAAAAAAAAAAAAAGAACCAAACAAAAAATTGTTCTATATTTCAGTGAGATAATGATGGGACCAGAGAACACATGGATCCTATGAAATAATCCCTGTGGGAAATAAGATGAATAAAGAAAAATACACTTTAAATGAAAATACCACTTTTTATTATTCAAACTTGTTTAATGCCTGCATTTATGTCACTCCCATTCTCAAAAAGGCAATGGCTTTCTGTTGCCTAGAGCGCTTCTGGCTGTGTCTGAGAATCACCTCAGCCATTGCTTAGATACAGATTCCACTCCACCCTCTCAGAATCTCTGGGGAGGCTCAGTAGCATGTGAGTTTATAAAGCTCTCCAGCATTTGGACCAGTAAGTGGAAAACAGTAATTAAGAGCACAAATCGCAGCCTCTGTAATCTCTGGTAGTCAAGGCTAAAGTCTTAGTTTATCTGATTTTACTCTTAACATTTCATCTTGTGTTTCTCATTGTTGTGGACCTGCCTCGGTGGCTTTCTTTACTCTTTCCCCAGCAAGATAGTTCTTGTATTTACCCTGGTCTTCAACCGTGGATTGTCCTTGTCTGTTCCCCTTACTTATCTAAATACTTTTCATTCTTTTTCAAAAAAAATTTTTTTTATACTTTTCCTTCTTAAAGATAAAGTTTAGATGCCTTCTCTTTAATAAAACTTTTCTTAGGTGATACTGTTATCTGAATTTTTAAAATTCTCATGTCATTGCTTTTGGGATTTCATAATGTGCTGTTTTATGTTGTTGTTATAACATGTATGTATCATCTCTCCAATAAGCAGTTTTGTAAAGAGTGTTAGATGCTTAAATGACACGTATAGTAAGTGGCTTACTGCTACCATTGATTTAAGATTTTCATCCATCATTTTCTGGCTGATTCTCCTTCATGCGTATTGATTCATACCAACTTAATGTAGGCCATCATCCCTTCAAAACAGTTCTTAGCTTTTTTTGCAGTATGGTTTCCTTCCATCATTTCAAGTTTGTTTGTCTTTTAAACAGCTGGAGAAACTGACTCTCCTCACTAAACCCATACACATTAAGATGATTTTTTATTTCTTATATATTTAGCTCATGGTGGTGAGTCACATTCTTTCCAAACTTGTATATTTGTCAGATTTTTTCCTTATCCAAAGGCTTATATCAGTTTACTTCAAAGTAGTTTTTTTTTTGTTTTTTTTTTTGACACAGAGCCTCAAGCTGTCCCCCTGGATAGAGTGCTGTGGCATCACAGCTCACAGCAACCTCCAATTCCTAGGCTCAAGCGAGTCTCCTGCCTCCACCTCCCAAGTAGCTGGGACTACAGGCGCCCGCCACAATGCCCGGCCATTTTTTGGT
Organism: Perodicticus potto; assembly: GCA_963574655.1. Lineage (NCBI taxonomy): Eukaryota > Metazoa > Chordata > Mammalia > Primates > Lorisidae > Perodicticus > Perodicticus potto. The sequence continues at coordinate 17 of CAUYRH010153612.1, read as the reverse complement.
TGCAGCCGTCATTGTTG
>CAUYRH010153609.1:0-18175 GCA_963574655.1 Perodicticus potto | reverse complement strand
TTGCCTCGGCCTCCCAAGTAGCTGGGACTACAGGCGCCCGCCACAATGCCAGGCCATTTTTTGGTTGCAGCCGTCATTGTTGTTTGGCGGGCCCGGGCTGGATTCGAACCCGCCAGCTCAGGTGTACGTGGCTGGCGCCTTAGCCCGTTGAGCCACAGGCGCCGAGCCTGAGAAACTGAATTTTAATTTTTATTTACTTTTAACTAATTCAGAATTTACATAGTCACACAAGGTAAGTGGTTATCATACTAGCCAGTACAGGCCTACACAAAGGATTTAAATAAGAGTTACTTGCTGGTCTCAAAGTGTACTGTAGGCAGGGAATGAAAGTTGGCATTGAGGTCGGGCACAGTGGGTCATGCCTATAACCCCAGCACTCTGGGAGGTCCAGGTGGGAAGATCCTTTGAGCTTAGGAGTTTGAGACCAGCCTGGGCAAGAGCTCTTTACCCCACCTCTACTAAAAGTAGAAAAAATTAGCCAGGTGTGGTGGTGGGCACCTGTAGCTACTGAGGCAGCTGAGGCAGAAGGATCACTTAAACCCAGGAGTTTGAGGTTACTGTGAGCTAGGCTGATGCCATGGCACTCTATCCTGAGCAACAGAGTGAGACTCTGCCTCAAAAAATAAAAAAATCGGAAAAAAAAAAGAAAGTTGGCACTGAAAATACTGCATCTGTCATTTCAAACAATGACAGAACCCACAATATTTCTTAGCAATGACAGAAGCCACTCTAAGAGAAAGTATAGAGATGGGCTCACAATTAGTCTCTGAAAAGGAAATCCTCATTAGCAACTTTCTGACATCCTAGCAATTAGCCAGTCTTGGGAGAAGAGCAGGTATCTCCAGAGAGGTGCCAAATAAATAGGAAATAAGAGACTATAAAAATGAAAAGGCTTTTGGGCTTTCATCACAGGATAATCCAATGCATGTGAATTAATGGTGAAAGGCTCAGTAATAGCCTCTATGAGGAAATGGGAGCAGTGTAGCAGGATATCCTTTTTCCGCACTAAAGCACCCAATTCTTTCAATTTTATATACTGCGGAAGCAATTAATTGTACTAGAAAGAAATCCACAGCTGGCTTTTCCTGATGGCCCCATAAGCAACAAGCACTATTGTTCGGCTTCCGGGATAGATGTAAAGTCATTCTACTGCACTGCTCAGACTGTTCTGATTGTTTATTTTGACTTTTCCAAAGATAAAAACTTGTATTTTCATCTAAAATTCGACTCTTCTAGTCATTACACATTTTTCAGTATAAGCAACTGTCAGAAAATTAATTTTTTATTTGTAATATCATCTAAGCATAACTTGATGCCAGTATTTCTTCTAAACATTATGTGACTGAATCATAACTTATTCACTTTTGTTTGTTTTATGTGTTTACATCCAGTTGAAATGCGCTGTCTCTGCTTTTATGGTAACATCTGTAGTATGGCTATTCTTATAACAAAATAACATTATACATCAAAAACCTGGAAACTCAACATTATAAACTATTGGGCTATATGGCACTGTTTCACATCCTAGATGGATTAAAGCATACTATATTTCATCAGTTCTCACTCAGGTGCACATTTTTTGACGTTTCAACCCCTCTGAAATTGGGATGTGTTTCAGTTGATGATTCATAGTTCAATTGGCAATCTTTTTTTCTCAGTTGTACATAAAATAATGATGCATCTTAGAATCAATGGTATCTTAGTTTTGACAAAATATGGTACATATAATTGAAATCTGATTAGTACGATGCATGATTGCAAGTATAACAACTAAATAACTATTTTTTTTCTATTTTGAGACCAAGTCTCAAGCTGTCACCCTGGGTAGAGTGTCTGGCGTTGTAGCTCACAGTATCCTCCAACTCTTGGGCTCAAGCGAGCCTCTTGCCTCGTTTTTTTCTATTTTTTTTTCTTAGAGACAGAGTCTCACTTCGTTTCCCTTGGTAGAGTGCCATGGATTCACAGCTCACAGCAACGTCCAACTCCTGGGCTTAGGCAATTCTCTTGTTTCAGCCTCCCGAGTAACTGGGACTACAGGTGCCTGACACAACGCCCAGCCATTTTTTTGTTGCAGTTCAGCCAGGGCTGGGTTTGAACCCGCCACCCTTGGTATATGGGGCCAGGGCCCTGCTCACTGAGCTACAGGTGCCGCCAGGTTTTTTCTATTTTTAGTAGAGACAGGGTCTCACTTTTGCTCAGGTTGGTCTTGAACTCCTGGGCTCAAGTAATCCACCCTCCTCAGTCTCCCAGAGTACTAGCATTACAGGTGAGAGCCACCAAGACGGAGCTTTGAAGTATTTTTGTTATTTTTTTATTTTTTTGTAGAGACAGAGTCTCACTTTATCGCCCTCGGTAGAGTGCTGAGGTATCCCACAGCTCACAGCAACCTCCAACTCCTGGGCTTAGGCGATTCTCTTGCCTCAGCCTCCGGAGTAGCTGGGACTACAGGCGTCTGTCACAACACCCGGCTATTTTTCTGTTTTGCAGTTCGGCCAAGGCCAGGTTTGAACCCACCACCTTCGGTATATGGGGCCAGCACCCTACTGGATGAGCCACAGGGGACGCCCTGAAGTACTTTTGTAATTAAGAAAAAACGTTCAGCCTGAGCCAGAGAGAGACCCTGTCTCCAAAAAAATAGCTGGGCATTTAAGAGGATCACTTGAACCCAAGAGTTTGAGATCGCTGTGAGCAAGACGCCACTGCACTGTACCAAGGGTGACCAAGTGAGACTCTCAAAAAAAAAAGAAAACATTCACAGCCAGGGGCAGTGGTTCATACCTGTAATCCTAGCACTCTGGGAGGCCAAGGCAGGAGGATCCTTTGAGCTCAGGAGTCTGAGCCCATCATGAGCAAAAGCAAGACCTTGTCTCTATTACAAATAGAAAAAGTAGCTGGGCCTTAGTCTCAGCTACTTGGAAGGCTGAGGCAAGAGCCTCAGACATTGAGGTTGCTGTAAGCTAAGCTGACAACACAGCACTCTACACAGGGCGACAGAGTAAGACTCAGTCTCAAAAGAAATAAACAAATAAATAAAATTAAATTAAAAAAATAGAAAAAATTAGCCAGGCATGGTGGTAGGCACTTGTAGTATCAGCTACAAAGGAGTGGGAAGCAAGATAATCACTTGAACCCCAGGAGTTTGAGGTTGCTATGAGCTAGGCTAAGGGCTTGGCAGTCCAGGTTGGGCCAAAAAAGAAAAAGAAAAAGAAAGAAAGAAGATTCTGGTTCTTTAGCAAGCCAAACCAGGGACTAGGACATCTGCCTGCAATTGGAGTAGCACTTTCCAGACAGGTGCTGCAAAACACAATTCCAAGGAGTGCCATTTGGGAGGACATGAATGCACCCCCGACCCTGCATCTGGAGTTCTTCAATCTAGCAACTCAGGTGCTCAGCACAGTGACTAAAGCAACAAATGGTTAACTGTCAGGGCAACAGACAGGAGGGAGGACACATTATAGTAGATGCATCTGTGAGTTTGTGACTCCCTCCCCACCTCCCGCTGGGCCTTGAAAACAATGGATTCACAGAGGTAAGGATTCAGTAAGAGGCAGGCTCCAGCAACCTGGTGCTGCTCTTTTGATACCTTGTGTATTTTGATACCCACTAAACTATCTTTCCTAGGCTGGGGGGCTGAGAAGCCCCTATTCATGTGTAAGTGAATAGGCATGAAATCTTGTTGGGAACAGCTAAGGGATTTAGGATGGAGCAGTCAAAGATGACTTTTTGGAAGAGGTGGTACTTGGGCAAGGAAAATGGCATTAAAAGAATGAAAAGGGCCTCATTCTTCAGAGACAGGAAGACCATTTTAATAGAATGTTGCCATATAGCAATGGTTTCCAGGCTTGATGGGACTACTGTTTCATAAGAAAAATCTGGACCTGGGTGTAGTGACTTACACCTATAATCCTAGCACTCTGGAGGCTGAGGCAGGTGGATTGCTTGAGCTTGAGGGACCAGGCTGAGCAAGAGTGATTCTATCTCTAAAAATAGCTGAGTGTTGTGATGGGTGCCTGTAGTCCCAGATACTTGGGAGGCCAAGACAAGAAAATTGCTTGAGCCCAAGAGTTTGAGGTTGCTGTGAGCTATGATGCCACTGGCACTCTACCAAGGGCAACAAAACAAGACTCTGTCTCAGAAAAAAAAAGTTGTTAGAATTTAAAATCAATGACAGTTCTGTTGTTATCACATATAGCATTTGTTAGTAAATGCTCATTCTGTCAAGAAAAGTGATTTATTCTTAACTGTCAAAAATACTGAAAAACTGGCTCGGCGCCTGTGGCTCAACGGGCTAAAGCGCCAGCCACGTACACCTGAGCTGGTGGGTTCGAATCCAGCCTGGGCCCGCCAAACAACAATGGCTGTAACCAAAAAATGGCTGGGCATTGTGGCGGGTGCCTGTAGTCCCAACTACTTGGGAGGCGGAGGCAGGAGACTCGCTTGAGCCCAGGAATTGAGGGTTACTGTGAGCTGTGATGCCACCGCACTCTATCCAGGGTGACAGCTTGAGGCACTGTCTCAAAAAATAAAATAAAATAAAATAAAAAATACTGAAAAACAAAACCCCAACTCTGTCTTGGTTGACAGAAATAGAAATAAGAAAGGCAACCTATCAGTACAAAACAAAATTAAGTATCAACTACATTAAGGTCAATAAATTCTGGCTCAGAAACAAACATTAAATGTCAGGATTATGTACGTGTCTTTTTACTGGTAGATATTTTAAACTTTTAGAGGACAGGAGCCTACTATGATCTTTAGAAAATACATTCATTCATTCAATAAATATATTGACTATCTACTGGTGTGCCAACTAGCATGCTAGATAAAATGCGGTGAGAATAAGGCAGTCCTTATTCTGGAACCTCAAGTCTGTAGGCACCCCTGACATATCTGATGGATAAACTAGTATGCTTGGTCACATTGGTGACACACCACCATAGTTAGAAATACAACCTGGTAACTATGTAGGTTGTGTATAATAGGTATAGCATGACCGTTAATGACTTTGTACTCCTGATGCAGGGTTCTATCTCCCCACTTATCATCTTTATCAAGGCACCTTGCCTTCCTTTGAATAGCTGTTTACAAGGTAATCATATTAAGTTCCACATGTTGAGATTTTTGGACTAGCAGCCCTAAAGGAATTTTTGAGTGTAAACTGTGTTTAGGAATAGTAAGTAGAATCAGATATGGGTCTTTGTATGAATAAAGAAATGTATTTTTGGTATATATAGGGTGGCCATAAAATTTTGCTCATGAATTTCATGGCCACCTTGAATATTTTTTTTTCTGAACAGACACTAGGAATCTATATGAATATATATATTTAATAGATAACATGTTTATATACACATACACATGTAGATATCATATAGTTTTTTATCTGGTTAAAAAATAATCCAAGTGTAATAGGTCATAAAATCCAGTGCTCTAAGGACAGAGACAGGCAGGGCAGTGAGCTAGAGCAGGACATGGAGGCCAAGATTTACAGCAGGCTGAGTGGGAACTGGGGTTGGGTGCTTGGTGGGAGTACCTGATAGCCAGAATAATGAGCAAACAACAGATGGTAGTCCAGGAGAACAGCAGGCAGCAGGATGTCCAATTTGAAGTAACAGGGCAAAGGAAGCCCAATAGGAAGTAGATTATGAACACAGAGAATTTAGAATCTAGAAATTAAGAGCTGGAGGTAAGTGTTGCCACAGAAATATCTATTAGTGCACAGCAGAGTCTGGGTTGCAGGTCTGGGGCTGAGGCCAGATAATAAGCAGAGAAATTTGAGTTCCAGGCTGGTTAACAAGTCAGAGTTTCAAACACAAGGGATATGAGTCAGTTCTTAGAAAGGGGGCCAGAGTCAGAGCTCCCCATGTAAGTAGCAGAAGCAGCAGGAGGCTGAGTTTTGGGGTTTGGACTGAAGCTCTGAAAAATCATAAAAGATTGGCTTTTATGGTAAACAGTGTATAAATGCTAGGGGAAGGAGGAAGGCAGAGGCCATGGACTATGCTAGACCAAGTGATGCCTACTTTGCTGCAATATCCTTAGTCAAACGTCTATTTTTTTTTTTTTTTTACAGATTTTGGCCAGGGCTGGGTTTGAACCCGCCACCTCAGGCATATGGGGCCAGCGCCCTACTCCATTGAGCCACAGGTGCCACCCTAGTCAAATGTCTTTTGATCATAGTGAACGAGTGCTTTGAAGCAAAGAAAAATTATAATGGAGTAAGGACCAGGCACTGGTGTGTCACACCTGCAACCCTTGTACTTTGGGAGGCCAAAGAGGGAAGACTGCTTGAAGCCAGGAGTTTAAGATCAGCCTTGGCAATAGCAAGATTCCCATTTCTACAAAAAACAATAAAAAAAAATTACAGGGTATGATGGCACTTGCCTGTAGTCCCAGCTACTCAGGAGGCCAAGGCTGGAAATTGCTTGAGCCCAGGAGTATGAGGTTGCAATGAGCTATGATGATACTATTGCACTCTAACAGAGTAAGACTCTCTCTCAACAACAACAAAAACAAAAACAAAAACAAAAAAAAAAAAGGAGAGTAAGTTGTTTAGTAAACATAGCAAGGGAAGTCAAATAATGTATCTTTACAAAGAAAGGAACAAAGTCAGAAAGTCAGGGTTTTTTTGTTTATTTTTTTGAGACAGAGCCTCAAGCTGTCACCCTGGAAAGAGTGCTGTGACATCACAGCTCACAGCAACCTCCAATTCCTGGGCTCAAGCGAGTCTCCTGCCTCTGCCTCCCAAGTAGCTGGGACTACAGGTGCCCGCCACAACGCCCGGCCATTTTTTGGTTGTAGCTGTCATTGTTGTTTGGCGGGCCCAGGCTGGATTCGAACCCTCCAGCTCAGGCGTACGTGGCTGGCGCCTTAGCCTGCTGAGCCACAGGTGCCGAGCCGTGGAAGTCAGGTTTTTAAACTTTATTTTGTACACTGAATTTTATGTATCCATCTTTTTCTTCTTCTTCTTCTTTTTTTTTTTTTTTTGTAGAGACAGTCTCACTTTACTCCCCTCAGTAGAGTGCCGTGGTGTCACACAGCTCACAGCAACCTCCAACTCCTGGGCTTAGGCAATTCTCTTGCCTCAGCCTCCCAAGTAGGTGGGACTACAGGCGTCCGCCACAACGCCTGGCTATTTTTTTGTTTTGCAGTTCGGCCAAGGCTGGGTTTGAACCCGCCACCTTTGGCATATGGGGCCAGCGTCCTACTCGCTGAGCCACAGGTGCCGCCTTCCATCTTTTTCTTAAACACATTTCTCTTTTGGCTTGATCCTTCTAAATCATGATGGAGTGGTATTATTAACCAATAAAATGATGTAGCAGGGACTATGCTGAAAAATGAATCTCTTTCCTCCATTCCCACAACATCTATCTGTTTAACATTAGGTTTGAAACCAAGCTAAAGTGTCACCCTACCAATGGCATCCTTTCTCTAGTCACTCCTCACTGGGCCCTAACTCTTCTCCAGACTCTTAGAGACTTAGTGTTGCCTTTTGCCTCATAAAATCTTTACAACAGGAAAATGACTTTGGATGGATTAACTTGGATTAATCTGTTCAACTTGGATCCCTGAAGGCAGAAGTCCCCATTTCACTGCAGATGATGTAATCCATGGCTACTCAGGCCAACCCCTCATGCTTTCCCATGTAGCCAGCCATGCTTCACTCTTAACACTGGAAGGGTCTTGTTGATAAAGTTCAGAAATGCTTATAGGCATTCTATGCTTATCTATCTCGCTCACTTAACAAATACTGAACACTTACCACGTGCCAGACACTAGGCTCTGAGGAGAGAGTTGAGAACAGATTGATAGTCTTTGCTCTCATGGAGTTTACATTTTGGTGGGGGCAGAAAGACTCAGATCATAAATAACTAAAAGAACAAGGTAATTTCAGACAGTAAAAACTGGTATAAAGAACATGAAATTAGCTGGGATGGGATGATCATTTAAGATAGATATTTAGGGAAGGTGTCTTTGTGGAGCTTAGAACCACATGTATAGAAAGCGTCATTTCCATTCCAAACTAATGCTGATTTGGGCACGGAACATTCTTGAGACTTATACTTCAAATAAATGGGGAAAATGAAAAGAGGAAAAGGCCCATTTCCAGCCTATTTTATTAATTTACTTTAAAAAATACTACCACATTAGATAATGTTAAATTTGGACCTTGAGGGGTTGACTTTGAGTTTAGGGGCCAGACCACAGGTGTCCAGATGTCTCCTTGAGCTTTCTGGCTGCTCTATTCATTTAGTGGGCAGGCAAACCGGAGAAACAGGCTTGCAAGCACAAACATGCCAGCAACCAGAGAGAACACCATGCCCCGCTAGTTGTCGGTAGGTAGGTTGCTGAGGGTTTAAGCTTGGGCACTAGGCACCCCTTATTTGAGGAGAGCAAAAGGATTATCAAGTACAATTACCAAAGGTTGGAAAAAGAAATCCTTTTGCGGGAAAGTAAAGATACCATGACTTAAAATTTGATACCTCAATTTTGTTCTCATTTCTACAGTGACACATAACACAAGCTAGGAAACGCTAATTTGTATTAATACATTTCAGAAATTTGTATTAAAGTTCCAACCTGAGATTGCTGCCTACTTTATAGACTGATTCATATGTCTAAAAATCAAACTAGGCCTTAAGAGCATGTGTTTTTCTCTGTCTTGACACATTTCTCAGCATACAGCAAAGAGCTCTGCCCCCAATCAACCTGAATCTCCTTGAACAAAAAAGTCTACCCTTTTCCTTAAAAGTAAAGCAGGGTACTATGTAGGAAACTTTAGAAAGAAAAGTGACCAATTCTCGTTAATGCAAGAAATCTCAAGTATCATATTCATCTTGCATGGCAAGATTCCAAAACCTATGACTCTCAAACTTGAGATAACTAAAGAAGGAGCTCAGAAAAAAGATTAGAGAGTAAAATAGAAATGAAAAATAATTCAGAATTACAGAGGGTGTCTGAAGCATTAAGGGGGTAGATAAGCAGGACACAATAAAAGATGGGCAAAAAAATCTAAACAAAAAATACAAGGGAATTTAAACATTTACACTAGAATGTGGAATACCCTGGAATTTAAACATCTTTCAGGTAAGAATGCGTGAAAATCCAAGGATCAGTGCCTGGCACATTATTTGTCTTTTTACCCAGTGTTAAAGGTGATTTTTAAAAAAGGGATTAAAAAATACCTTTTGCAAAGTGACTTAATTGAACTTGAGGTCACAGTTAGGTAAAAATGGAGCCTTATCTTCTCTTTCTTCACCTAAAATACTTTAAACAGCGTTTTCTACAAATGGGGTATGGAAGAAAAGAGGTAGTGACAATTATTTGCATTTTCCGAACGGAGGGAATGAGACTCCGGAGGGTATACGAGGTCACTAGAGTGAGCCAAAGGTAGAGATGTGAGGAATATTTATAGTCTGCTGACTTCAGTTTAGGCGAGCTCGGGCCGCTGCTTATCTTATGCCTTTGGAATTCACCGGCTCGGAGATCACAGGAGCCCGAGCAGGCAGGGCCCGGGCGCTTCTGGATCGATGCTTTTCCCCCTCAGCTCCTCCGAGCGGGTTCGCCTCCAACTCCCTAACCGGCCTCCGCGCGGTGGCAGAGGGCCCAGAAAGAGAAGCCGGGGCAGGGAGGAAGAGGGTATGTAGGTGGGTGAATAATGAATGCCATGTAACTACATTTTTCTTTTTGTCACACCGACTACTACCAGGACCTAGCAATCTCCCACCTTGGTGACTGACTTGGTGCGTTCCGGGCTGTGTGGCTGATTTTACAATTCAGCCGACCGTCGCTCACGCGCCGTGTGAGTGTGGGTCGGAGAAGGGGTCCACACAGGAATCCGAGAGGTCCCGCACCGGTCCGTAGAGGTGGCGTCCGTGTCGGCGCTACCCTCCACCGCCTCCGTCGCGTGCGCCCCGCGGTTCAGCCACGGCGGCGGTAGGGCTGGCAGGTTGGAAGAAACCCGCGGGCCGGTGCGGAGGAGAGAACCCTCACCTCCCAGCAGCAGCCCGGCGCCCCCTTGCCGGCGGCTAGTCCTCTTCCCCGGCAGCGGGGCGCCGGGCTGAGGACCCTTCGGGCACTTTCGCCTAGCGCTCGGCTGCGTTCGTGTGGCGGGCGGGCGGGGCGGGGTGGGGCGGGGCTGGAGCCCGGGGTCTGGTGCGCGCGCGCCGCGCGGTGGCTCGCGGAGAACCGCCCCTCCCCCAGCCCCCCGCGCCCGCGCCGCCCCCTCCCCCGGAGCTAGTGTCGGCGGCGGCGGCGGCAGAGGCTGCACAGATTGGAATCCGCCTGCCTGGCTTGGCGAAGGAGGAGGGAGGAGGGAGGAAAAGGGAGGGCAGGAAGGCTCGGGCTGCGGCGCGTCCGTCCGCGCGAGACGAAGATCACACGGCCGCGCTAGGGGCGACCGGGCCTGGGCCGCTGCACGCCGACGGCAAGGCCGAGCCGGCCCCCCGCCGCGCCCACCCGCTCCATGCTGAGGGCTGGAGGATGAGTTCCCCGGGGTCCGGGTGAGTTGGCTGGCGGGCAAGTGCGTGTGCGGTCCAGGAGGGGCCCGCCGCGGCGCTCGGGCGAAGTTCGGGAGGGAGCTGGGCGCGCGGAGGCCCGAGCGAAGGGCGGCCTGGCCCGGCTGGTCAGGCCACGGCGGGCTCTGGGCCCAGACTGCTCCGCCGGAGACCCGCTGCCCCCAGCGTCGCGTCCCGCCGCCTGGCCCCTCTTTTGTTCCCCACCCCGGGGTCGCAGGCCGAGTTTGGGCTGGGCGGTGTGGGAGAAAGCCGCTCGGAGAACGCTCCTGGAACATTACATGGGAAAGGCGCTCACCTCTCCGCCTCGGAGCGGTGAGGCTGATACTCGTGATTTGTCTCTTTACGCTTTGCGAAGAAAGAAAAAAAGAACAAAGTCAGTTTCGTGGGGTGGTCGCGCCCGGGGGAGCTGCTGGCCCGCCCCCACGCTTGGGCGGCGGGAGGGTGCCAGGTTTCTCTGTGGTCTGCGTGTCGGTTCACCTGTTGTCTTGTGCGGCCTTCGCTGCCATGTCTGTTGTGATCCTGCACTTTCCCAGTTTCGGAAAACTTTTTGCTGGATTGTACAGGCTCTTTTTTTTCTCTCTGTCTTTCCAGACTCCTAGTGGAAAGGTTTGGCAAGAAAAAAAATGAGCTTGTGTAGCCGGGCGTTGTGGTGAGCGCCTGTAGTCCCAACTACTTGGGAGGCTGAGGCAAGAAAATCGCTTAAGCCCAAGAGTTTGAGGTAGCTGTGAGCTGTGACGCCACGGCACTTTGCCTAGGGCGACATCGTGAGACTCTGTCTCCCAAAAAAAATTGCGTCAGGGAAGAAAAATAATATGTTATTAATATACTGCGTGTTAGGGTCTGGCGTTTTGTGACTTGTACTCTTTAATGCTCTTGGATTTTTTTTTTTTTTAATTTGAGACAGAGTCTCACTTTCTCGCCCAGTTCAGTGCCGTGGCGTCATAGCTTGGTTTGGGCTGGGCTGTGTGGGAGCAGCAGCCTCAAACTTCTGGGCTTAAGCGATCCCCTTGCCTCAGACTCCCAAATATCTGGGACTACAGGCGCCTTCCACAACACCCGGCTGTACTTTTAAGATTGGGTCTTGCACTTGCTCAGGCTGGTCTCGAACTCCTGAGTTCAAGCGATCTGTCCGCCTCCGCCTCCGCCTCCCGGAGTGCTGGGATTACAGGTGTGAGCCACTGCCCCTGGTTCTTGGATGTTTTAATTTGGTCAAAGTGCTGCAGGTTTTTCCCTTTAAACAGTTAACGAACTGTTATAAGTATACAGTATGAACTTGGAACCAGTGTTATATCGTTTACTCCTTATAGCAACCCTGGTTTATTGTACTTTTCGTTATTTTTAAAGGAGGAAACCGACACACACAGAGGTTAAATAAGTTAAGAGAGCTGGGATTTGAACCCAGGTACATCGTATTCAAGTTGATGAGTTTTTCGTTTTGCTTTGTTTTAAACCACACTCTTTCTGCAAACATTTTGAGATGATCGCTATTTTGTTGCTTGAGTTGGAAACAACTGCTTTATTGTATTTGCTTGTAAGAGGAGTTAAACTTTGAATTAAAGTAGAACATAACTTAGTTGCTGCTCATTGTTTTCAGTTGTTGAAATAAAAGACTGTGGACCACAATTAGATTTTTACGTTTAAAGGTAAAATAGGGACAATTTTCTGGATTGAGTTTATGAAAGGCCTTTGAAATTTAGAATTTTTTTTTTTTTTTTTTGAGACAGAGCCTCAATCTGTCACCCTGGATAGAGTGCTTTGGCATCACAGCTCACAGCAATGTCCAACTCCTGGGCTTAAGCTATTCTCTTGCCTCACCCTCCCAAGTAGCTGGGACCTCAGGCGCCCACCACAACGCCCGGCTATATTTTGGTTGTAGTTGTCATTGTTGTTTGGCAGGCCCTGGATTCGAACCTGCCAGCTCTGGTGTATGTGGCTGGCACTTTAGCTGCTTGAGCTATAGGTGTTGAGCCTAGAATGTGTATATATATATATATATATTTGGAGATAGAGTCTTACTCTATCGCCCTCAGTAGAGTGACATGGCATCACACAGTTCACAGCAATCTCCAGCTCTTGGGCTTATGTGATCTTCTTGCCTCAGCCTCCCGAGTAGTTGGGACTACAGGCGCCCGCCACAACGCACCACGGTTTTTTATTTTGCAGTTTGGCGGGCCGGGTGTGAACTCGCCACTTCAGTATATGGGGCAGGCACCCTACTCGCTGAGCCACAGGCACCGCCCATTAGAATGTATTTTTTTTTTTTTTTGAGACAGAGCCTCAAGCTGTCCCCCTGGATAGAGAGCTGTGGCACGATAGTTCACAGCAACCTCCAACTCCTGGGCTCAAGCCAGTCTCTTGCCTCTGCCTCCCAAGTAGCTGGGACTACAGGTGCCCACCACAACACCCGTGGTTGCAACCATCATTGTTGTTTGGTGGGCTGGGCTGATTTGAACCCGCTAGCTAGGTGTGTTGAGCCACAGGCACCGAGCCGGTTTACAGACATCTTAAGTCAACTACTTCCTCAAGCTGTCTTGTTGCTGCTTTTCCCTTTCAAATCTTTATAACATTTTAGAATGTTTTTTCGGTATAAAAGTAATATGTGGGGTGGCAACCTGAGGTTCAGTGAGTAGGGTGCCGGCCCCATATACCGAGGGTGGTGAGTTTGAACCCGGCCATGGCCAAACTGCAACAACAACAACAAAATAGCCGGGCGTTGTGGCATGTGCCTGTAGTCCAGCTACTTGGGAGGCTGAGGCAAGAGAATCACCTAAGCCCAAGAACTGGAGGTTGCTGTGAGCTGTGACGCCATAGCACTCTACCAAGGGCAACAAAGTGAGACTTTGTCTCTAAAAAAAAAAAAATAATAATAATATGTGGTCATTAGGGCACAATGGAAATAAAGTTGAAAACTCATTCATAATTCCTTCTCTCGAGTTTGCCAAGAGTAGTCTACTTTTCTTTCCGTCCCCCTTCCCCCTTTTTTGGAGACTGAATTGTTCACTCTGTTGCCTAGGCTAGAATGCCCTGGTGTCAGATTAGCTCAAAGCAACTTCAGACTTCTAGGTTCAAGTGATCCTCCCGTCCTCAGCCTCCCAAGTAGCTGATACTACAGGCATCTGCAACAATGCCCAGTTAATTTTTCTGTTTTTAGTAGAGACAGTCTGGGTCTTGCTTAGGCTGGTCCTGAGCTTCTGAGCTCAAGGAATCCTTTTGCCTCGGCCTCCAGACTGCTATGATTATTTACATGTGTGAGCCACCATTCCCGGCCTCACTGTTCATTCTTAACCCTTGTTATCTGGATTTCACCTTCACAAGTTTAAGCACCTTTTCTCAGTCCTCTCTCTGAGCTTTCTGTAACATTTAGCATTCTCCTCTCCTTGGCTTCCATTTGGCCATACATTTCATTCAGCAAATACTTGTAACATATAATGCAAAGCAGTAGGATACAGTAAAAGGTATAGTCTTTACCCTCATGGAGCTTCAAGTCTAGTAGGAGAGCCATACATTGAAGAATGAATTTTGTAGTTAAATATAATGTGTTTTTAATATAAGTGCAGAGTATTACAAGAGCTTTAAATAGGAGCTTTATCTTGTGCTGGTGGTGCCGGGAGAGTCTGAGGATTCTTTAAAAGTATTACCTTGGGCTCGGCACCCATAGTTCAATGATTAGGGCGCCAGCCTCATACACCGAGGCTGGCAGGTTTGAACCTGGCCCGGGCCTGCTAAACAACAGTGATAATAACAACAAGACAGCTGAGTATTATGTTGGATGCCTGTAGTACCAGCTACTCGGGAGGCTGAGGCAAGAGAATTTCTTAAGCCCAGGAGTTTGAGGTTGCTGTGAGCAGTGACACCATGGTACACTACTGAGGGTGACATAGTAAGACTGTCTCAAAATAAAAAAATAAAAAGATAAAAATATTACCTTGGAACCCAGGATAATTGTGAAAGATGACAGCAATTAACGAGATGAAAAATGGGGCTTATGTGGCATTGTACTGAGTTTGTTCTTCTTTGTCCCTTTTCTCCCTGCAGTTCTTCCTCTTCTTAAATAGGTGTTCTCCAAGTTTCACTTCTCAGATGTTTCTGTATGTCTCTAGTCCCTTGACATTATCATTCAGACTTTTCTATGTGATTAATTCTCAATTTTTAATTTTTCTTCTGCACATAAATCCTGTTTTTTCAGTTGCAACTGTACCTAGTTGTTCTGGGTTAGACTGAGCTCCTTTTCTTTACCAAACTTGCTTCTCTGGTGTTCCCTGTTTCTGTCGATGACATATCAAAACCAGACATTTCCCTTTTTATCATATCTTGTGTTTAGCCAACTGTTGTTGATTCTGCTTTCATGATATTATAACTGTTTTGCTCTTTATTCCTGCTAGCTCTGCTACAATTCCTAATTCATGTTGGTATGAGGAGAGAAATAGAATAATAAGATGAGTTTGGTGTTTTTCCATTTTCTCTTTTCTGAAACAGTTTAGACTGGACTTACCTGTTTTTTTTTTTTTTTTTTTTTTTTAGACAGAGCCTCAAGCTGTCACCCTGGAAAGAGTGCTGTGTCATCACAGCTAACAGCAATCTCCAATTCCTAGGCTCAAGCGAGTCTCCTGCCTCTGCCTCCCAAGTAGCTGGGACTACAGGTGCCCGCCACAACGCCTGGCCATTTTTTGATTGCAGCCGTCATTGTTGTTTGGCGGGCCCAGGCTGAATTCGAACCCGCCAGCTCAGGTGTACGTGGCTGGCGCCTTAGCCCGCTGAGCCATAGGTGCTGAGCCTGGACTTATTTGTTCTTAAAAGTTTGGCACATCTCACCTATGAGGCCAGTCAGGCCTAGACCTTTTTCCTGGAAGGGACTTTGAATACATTTCGGTTTATTTTTTGTTATTTTTTATCTTTTTTTTTTTTTTTTGCAGTTTTTGGCTGGGGCTGGGTTTGCACCTGCCACCTCTGGCATATGGGGCCAGCACCCTACTCGCTTTGAGCCACAGGCACCACCCTACATTTCAGTTTATTGAATAGCTGTTGGTTTGTATAGGTTTCCTACTTCTTGTGTGGATTTTAATGTTTTGTATTTTTTCTAGAAATTTATTTACTGACTTTTAAAATCTGTATTTTTTTTTTGAGACACAGTCTCACTGTTGTGTTATAGTTCACAGCAACCTCAGACTCCTGGGCTAAAGTGATTCTCTTGCCTCAGCCTCCTGAGTAGCTGGGACTTTAGGTACACGCCACAATGCCTAACTTTTTTTTTAGAGAAGAGATCTTTCTCTTGCTCAGGCTGGTCTTGAACTTGTGAGCTCAGGCAATCCACCTGCGTTGGCCTCCCAGAGTACTAGGATTATGGACATGAGCTACCACGCCCAGCCTCAAATCTAGTGTTATTTAGCTTCATATAGTATTCTTTCTGTCTCTGGATGTGTGTGTGTACACACAAACACACACAGAGTATGTCTTTTTTTTTTGCTTACTGTAAATCAGGTTTTCATCCCATGTGGACAAATGGTAAGATTGTCTTGCCTTCACTTTTTCTTTTATCCAGTTTATCTTATGCATTTCTGCCAAAATTAATTTTGAAGTCAGTTCTTACCACTTCTCTGCTCAGAAGTTTCCAGTGTCTTCCATTAAATGCAGTTCTTTCTATTTGCCTCAGATTTACCTTCACTATTTTTGCACCCTACCATATTCCTTCCTCCTCGTCTAGATTGTTCCTTAAACTGCATATATGGCCAAATTGTCACATGTTGAAGACCTACCCAATTTTTTTTTTTTTTTGAGGCAGAGTCACTATGTTGCCCTCGGTAGGGTGCCAGCATCACAGCTCACAACAACCTCAAACTCCTGGGCCCAACCAATTCTCCTGCCTCAGCCTCCCAAATAGCTAGGACTACAGGGCCCGCCACAATGCCCAGCTGTTTTTTGGTTGTAGTTATCATTGTTGTTTGGCAGGCCTGGGCTGGGTTCGAAACCCCACCCCCACCCCCCACCCCCTCTCCAGTATATGTGACTGGCGCCCTAGCTGCTGAGCTACAAGGTGCGAGCTAGTTCTACCCATTTTTTAAGCCTCATTTCAAATTCCACCTCTTTCTTAAGTCTTACTCATTTTTTCCCTCTAGTTGGACTCTCTTCTGAAGTCCTGTTTGTTTGTTTTTTTTAAGGCATAGTTTCT
This sequence comes from Perodicticus potto, assembly GCA_963574655.1. Classification (NCBI taxonomy): domain Eukaryota; kingdom Metazoa; phylum Chordata; class Mammalia; order Primates; family Lorisidae; genus Perodicticus; species Perodicticus potto. Next base: position 1,495 of record CAUYRH010153609.1, on the reverse strand, counting down.
TATCTAATCTAGTATATTTTCATTGTACTTTAAAAAAAATTACCTTTATTGAAGTATAGCTTATGTACATTGGCATACACAAGTTAAGTGTGCATTTCTGTGGGTTTCATTTGGTATTTTAGAGCAGTTTTTTAAAACAAATATTAGTTCCACTACCTGATTGCAGGCTGAGTCTGTAACTGACTTTATTACCTATTAAAATAAATAAATGGGGAAGTGCCTCTATCTGGCCTAGCAATGGCTAGTGACCTGTACTGATTTCTTTTGGATTTTAGGAGCAGGAGGCCTTGGAAAGGAAGGAAAATGTCATATTCCCATGCTAATTTTTATTTTCCTTTTTTGAAACCGAATCTCACTCTGTTGCCCCAGGCTAAAGTGCTCTGGGTCCGCCTAGCTCACAGCACCCTCAAACTCCTGGACTCAAGTGATCTCTTGCCTCAGCTTTCTGAGCAGCTGAGACTACAGGTGCCTGACAGAACGACCAGCTAGTTTTTCTATTTTTAGTAGAGATGGAGGTCTCATTCTTGCTCAGGCTGGTCTGGAACTCCTGAGCTCAAGCAACCCACCTGCTTCAGGATATGTGTGTGAGACTCCTTTCCCAGCATACAATACTACATTTTGAAGTAGGAACTCTTTTTCTTTCCTTTTCTCCTCTCCCACCTTTTTACTAGTTTTTATGCTTTTATAATGCCTTTTTAATATCAGAGGGTCCATATTAATTATTTGGACCAACTCTTTAAAATTTACAAGATTAAATGTTGAATTATATTGAATTGTGTCAATTGTAAGGTGCACCATAATTTTATAGACCACTTGTATAGAAAATGTGCTTTTACTTGTAAGAAACCATTGCTTGTATGGAGCACTCCACGATTCTGAAATATGAAAAATACATGCTTCTTAGAATTGATGAATAGGGTTTTTCTCTAACTGAAACACCTGCTCCTTTGGTGTGAATGTTGAGAAGAGAAAAATTAAACTAATGGGGTTGGCTGTACCGTCACTGTGAAAAGGTGTTCTTAGAGGAGGATGCTTGTTGACTCCCTTAAATAAGTGAAAAGTTGTGGGCAGCGCCTGTGGCTCAGTGAGTAGGGCACTGGCCCCACATGCCGGAGGTGGCAGGTTCAAACCCAGCCTCGGCCAAAAACTGCAAAAAAAAAAAAAAAAATAAGTGAAAAGTTGGCTGGGTGTGGTGCCTCATGCCTGTAATCCTAGCACTTTGGGAAGCCGGAGGTGGGTAGATTACTTGAGCTTGGGAGATCGAGACCAGCTTGAGCAAAAGCAAGACCCTGTCTGTACTAAAAATATAAAAACTGAGACAAGAGGATCGCTTGAGCCCAGCAGTTGGAGGTTGCTGTGAGTTATGATGTCACAGTATTCTACCCAGGGTGACAGCTTGAGATTCTGTCTCAAAAAAAAAAGGGAGGGGGGGCTCAGAGCCCATAGCACAGTCGTTACAGCACCAGCCACATGCACCAAGGCTAGCAGGTTCAAA
>CAUYRH010153608.1:0-17509 GCA_963574655.1 Perodicticus potto | reverse complement strand
TTGAGACAGAGCCTCAAACTGTCACCCTAGATAGAGTGCTCTGACATCACAGCTCACAGCATCCTCCAATTCCTGGGCTCAAGCGAGTCTCTTGCCTCCGCCTCCCAAGTAGCTGGGACTACGGGCGCCCGCCACAACGCCCGGCCATTTTTTGGTTGCAGCCGTCCTTGTTGTTTGGCGGGCCTTGGGGCTGGATTCGAACCCGCCAGCTTAGGTGTACGTGGCTGGCGCCTTAGCCCGTTGAGCCACAGGTGCCGAGCCTGTCTTTTCTTAATATTAAAAAGTTACTGTTTTTCTGGACTAGGTCAGGTGGCTTCCATTTATAATCCCAATAATCTGGGAGGACAAGGCTGGAGTATCCCTTGAGCTCCGGAGTTTGAGACCACTCTGAGTAAGGAGACTCCGTCTCTGCTAAAAATAGAAAAAGCTAGCTAGGCCTCATGATAGCTGCCTGTAGTCCCAGCTACTCAGGAGGCTGAGGCAAGAGGATCACTTGAACCCAGGCATTTGAGGTTGCTGTGAGCTTCCATGCAGGCACATCACTGTAGCCAGGGCAAAAGGAGAAAGACTGTCTCTAAAAATAAACAAACAAACAAAAAAAGTAATTGTTTTCTGAAAGTAAGGTAAATGTTGTCATGGCAGTTTCCTTTCTTTCACTTTCCTGTGTTTCCTTTTATTTTTTTTTTTTTAATTTTTTTTGGTGTACATATATATATATATATATACATATATATATATATACATTTTTTTTTTTTTTTTTGAGACAGAACCTCAAGCTGTCACCCTGGATAGAGTGCTGTGGCGCAACCTCCAAATCCTGGGCTCAAGCAAGTCTCCCGCCTCCGCCTCCCAAGTAGCTGGGACTACAGGTGCCTGCCACAACGCCTGGCCATTTTTTGGTTGCAGCTGTCATTGTTGTTTGGCGGGCCCGGGCTGGATTCGAACCCGTCAACTCAGGTGTACGTGGCTGGCGCCTTAGCCTGTTGAGCCACAGGCGCCGAGTCGTTTGTTTTGTTTTTTAAGAGACAGAGTCTCACTCTGTTGCCTAAGCTGGAGTGCAAGGGTATTATCGTAGCTCACTGCAATTCTCACTTCTCCACTTCCCAAAGTGCTAGAATTATAGGCATGAGCCACCACAGTTACTGGCCACTGCTCTCATCGTGGTTTGGGTTTGCATTTCCCTGGTGATTAATGATGTTGAACATTTTTTTCTGTGATCAATGATGTTGAGCATTTTTTCCTGTGGTTAGTGGCCATTTAGATATTTTCTTTGAATAAGTGACTATTCAGATGCTTTGCTCATTATTAAATTTGTCTTTTTTGAGGGGAGGGGATGGTCTTCTATAGAATAAAATTGTCTTTCTATAATCATATTGTAAGAGTTCTTTATGTATTCTTTTTTGTTTTTTGCAGATTTTGTCCCGGAGCCGGGCTTGAAGCCACCACCCCCGGTATATGGGGCCAGTGCCGTACTCCTTGAGCCACAGGCGTCACCCTATATGTTCTTTTTTTTTTTTTTGCAATTTTTGGCCGTGGTGCCCTATATATTCTTTATGTATCACCACCGTCCCCTACTCCAGGGCCAAAGACCTGTACTGGTCATGGCCTATTAGTCTTTGGGACACACAGCAGGAGGTGAGCAGTGAGTGCCAAGCTAAGTTTTGTCTGTGTTTATAGCTGCTCCCCACCCCTCGCATCACCGCCTGAGCTCTGCCTCTTGTCAGATCAGCAGCAGCATTGGGTTCTCACAGGCGTGTGAGGGATCGGGGTTGTGCTCCTATGAGGCCCTAGTGCCCAGGGTCTGTGGTGGAGCTGAGGTGGTGATGTAGCACTGGGGAGTAGCTGTAAATACAGATAATCATTAGTAGGGAAGTTTGAGTGCACAAAAACTATAATAAGTCAATTGCTTACAGACTCCTATCAAAAGCATCCCCCCAAACCCCAGTCTATGGAAGAATTGTCTTCCACCAAACCAGTTCCTGGTGCCAAAAAGGTTGGGGGCCGCTTCCTTATCAGTTACATGATCTGTAAAAATTTTCTCCCATTTTGTGAGTTGGCTTTTTGCTTTGTCAGAGGTGTCATTTGAAACACAAATGTTTTATTTTTGGCGAAGTCTAATTTGTTTTTGTTTTTGGTGTCATATATAAGAAACTATTTCTGGCTCAGCGCTGGTGGCTCAAGTGGCTAAGGCACCAGCCACATACACCTGAGCTGGCGGGTTCGAATCCAGCCCAGGCCTGCCAAACAATAATGACAGCTGCAACCTAAAGCTTTGTGGCAGGCACCTGTAGTCCCAGCTACTTGGGAGGCGGAGTCAGGAGAATTGCTGGAGCCCCAGGAGTTGGAGGTTGCTGTGAGCTGTGATGCCCCAGCACTCTACCCAGGGCAACAGCTTGAGGCTCTGTCTCAAAAAAAAAGAAAAAAAAAGCAACTATTTCCAGGGGCGGTGCCTGTGGCTCAGTGGGTAGGGCACTGGCTCCATATACCAAGGTGAGGGTGGCGGGTTCAAACCTGGCCCCAGCCAGCTAAAACAGCAGTGGCAACTGCAACAAAAATAGCCAGGCGTTGTAGTGGGCCCCTGTAGTCTGAGCTACTCAGGAGGCGGAGGCAAGAGAATTGCCTAAGCTCAAGAGTTGGAGGTTGCTGTGAGCTGTGACGCCAAGGCACTCTACTGAGGGAGACAGACTGAGACTCTGTCTAAAAAAAAAAAAAAAAAAGGCTTGGCACCTGTGGCTCAACGGGCTAAGGCGCCAGCCACGTACACCTGAGCTGGTGGGTTCAAATCCAGCCCAGGCCTGCCAAACAACAATGACGGCTGCAACCAAAAAATGGCTGGGCGTTGCGGCGGGCGTCTGTAGTCCCAGCTACTTGGGAGGTGGAGGCAGGAGACTTGCTTGAGCCCGGAATTGGAGGTTGCTGTGAGCTGTGATGCTACGACACTCTATCCAGGGTGACAGCTTGAGGCTCTGTCTCAAAAAAAAAAGAGGCTCGGCGCCTGTGGCTCAAGCAGCTAAGGTGCCAGCCATATACACCTGAGCTGGCGGGTTTGAATCCAGCCGGCCCACCAAACAACAATGATGGCTGCAACCACAAAATAGCCGGGCATTGTGGTAGGCACCTGTAGTCCCAGTTACTTGGAAGGCTGAGACAAGGGAATTGCCTAAGCCCAGGAGTTGGAGGTTGCTGTGAGCTGTGTGACACCATGGCACTCTAACATGAGCTATAAGGTGAAACTCTGTCTCTACAACAAAAAAAAGAAACTATTTCCAAATCCAAAGTCATAAAGATTTGCCTGTTTTTTTTTCTGAGAATTTTTATAGTTTTAGTTCTTGAATTTAGGTCTTTGGTCCATTTTGAGTAAATTTTTTTTTCTTTTTTTTGAGACAGTCTCACTTTGTTGCCCTCAGTAGAGTGCTGTGGTGTCACAGCTCACAGCAACTTCCAACTCTTGGGCTTAAGCGATCCTCTTGCCTCAGCCTCCCGAGTAGCTGGGACTACAGGTACCCACCACATTGCCCAGCTATTTGTTGTTGTTGTTGTTGTTGTGGTTTGGGCAGGACCGAGTTTGAATCCACCACCCTGAGTATATGGGACCGGTGTCCTACCCACTGAGCCATAGGTGCTGCCCAAGAGTCCAACTTTTTTTTTTATTTTTGAGACAAGAGTCTCACTTTGTCACCTTCAGTAGAGTGCTGTGTTGTCACAGCTCACAGCAACCTCCAATTCCTGGGCTTAGGCGATTCTCTTCCCTCAGCCTCTCGAGTAGCTGGGACTACAGGTCCCCGCCACAATACCTGGCTATTTTTTTGTTACAGTTTTGCCAGGCCCTTGATCAAACCCACCACCCTTGGTATATGGGACAGGCACCCTACTCACTGAGCCACAGGTGCTGCCCCAGAGTCCAACTTATTTTTTTTTTTTTTTTTTTTTTTTTTGCGTGTGGATATATCTAGTTTCTCTATCATCATTTATTAAAAAGACTGCTTTTTCCATTGATGCTCCTGAGACCCCTGTTAGAAATCACTTGACCATATAAATCTGGTTTTCTTTCTTTTTTTTTTTTGTTTTCCCCAGACAGTCTCACTATGTCGCCCTCAGTAGAGTGCCATGTTGTCACAGCTCACAGCAACTTCAAAGTCTTGGGCATAAGCAATTCACTTGCCTCAGCCTACCAAGTAGCTGGGACTACAGATGCCCACCACAACGCCCGGCTATTTTCTTTTTGTTGTTGCAGTTGACGTTGTTTAGCTGGCCTGGGCCAGGTTCGAACTTGCCACCCTTGGTGCATGTGGCCGGTGTCATAACCACTGTGCTATGGGCACTGAGCCTGGTTTTATTTGTTGACTTTCCATCCTATTTCATCACTCTCTCTGTCTGTCTTTACATCATACTATACTGTCTTGATTACCGTAGCTTTTTGTGTGTGTGTGTTTTGTTTTTTGATTACTATAGCTTTGCAGTAAATTTTGAAACCAGGAATGTGAGTCTTCCAATTTTGTTCTTTTTTTTTTTTGTAGAGACAGAGTCTCACTTTATTGCCCTCAGTAGAGTGCCGTGGTGTTCACACAGCTCACAGCAGCCACCAACTCCTGGGCTTAGGCGATTCTCTTGCCCTCTTGCCTCAACCTCCCGAATAGCTGGGACTACAGGCACCCGCCACAATGCCTGGCTATTTTTTTGTTGCAGTTTGGCCAGGCTGAGTTTGAACCTGCCAGCCCAGCCTCGGATTATGGGGCTGGCACCCTATCCATTGAGCCACAGGCACTGCCCCTAATTTTGTTCTTTTTAAATTGTTCTGTCTATTCTGAGACATGTGCGTTCCCATGAGAGTTTTAGGAACAGTTTATCAATGTGGTCATAGGATCTTTTAAAATTGACCTTAAGAGATTAACTTCTGTATTCTATCATGTTTAGAAAACACATTCTGTGAGATTATGATCTTTTGGAGCTTTTTTTTTTTTTTTTTTGCAAATTTTGGCCCTGTCTGGGTTTGTACCCCCCCCATAAGGCAAATGGGGCCAGCACCCGACTCCTTTGCGCCACCCGATCTTTTGGAGCTTTTATTTATTTTTTTTTGAGACAACAGACAATCACTTTGTCAAACTTGATAGAGTGCTGTGGCATCAGAGCTCACAGCAACCTCAGACCCTTGGGCTCAAGTGCTCCTCTTGCCTCAGTTTTAGTAGAGACAAGGTCTTGCCCTTGTTCAGACTGGGTTTAAGCAGTCCATCCACCTCGGCCTCCCAGAGTGTTTAGGATTACAGGTGTTAGCCACCATGCCCAGCCTGGAGCTTTTAATAGTGGTTTATATTTATGAATGTTACATGGTGTTTTAGAAAAGAATTGGTGTTCTGTGTTCTTCAGGTGTATTTTATATCTCTTCAACAGCGAGTCTGTTAATACTTACATTTCCAATATTGTAACTGTAAGAAAGAATGCAGAGAGATCCCTTGTATACTTCGACCACTTTTCCCAGTGGTGACTTTTAAAAAAATCATAATAGAATATCACAACCAGGATTTGGCGTTGATAAAACCCACTGAATTTATATTCAAACTTACCCAGTTTTATTTGTGTGTGTGTGTTTAGTGCTCTGTAAGTTTTTCATCTGTATAGGTTTTTGTATCCACCCTTACAGTTAAGACCCATACTCACTTCCTCCCTTCCCCTCTTTATCCCTAATTATTAACAATCAATCTGGGCAAGGTGGCTCATGCCTTTAATCCTAGTACTCTGGGAGGCAGGTAGATTCCTTGAGCTTGGGAGTTCAAGACCAGCCTGAGCAAGGGTGAGACTCTGCCTCTACTAAAAATAGAAAAACTAGCTGGGGCGGGGCGCGGTGGCTGATGCCTGTAATCCTAGCACTCTGGGAGGCTGAGTTGGGTGGATTGCTTGAGCTCATGAGTTTGAGACCAGCTTAAACAAAAGCAAGACCCCATCTCTACTAAAAATAGAAAAACTGAGGCAAGAGGATAGCATAGCTTGAGCCCAAGAGTTGAAGGTTGCTGTGAGCTATGATGCCATGGCACTCTACCAAGGATGACAAAGTGAAACTCTGTCTCAAAATAAAAAAAAAAAAGAAAAACTAGCTGGGTGAGGTGACAGGCACCTATAATCTCAGCTATAGGGGACTGGAGGTGGGTGGGGTTGAGGCAGGAGGATTACTTGAGCCCAGGAGTTTGAGGTTGTTGTGATCTATGATGGTGCCATGGCACTCTAGCCTGGGCAACAGAGTGAGACTTTGTCTCAAAAGAAAAAAAAAAAAAATAAGGTGGTGCCTGTGTCTCAAAGGAGTAGGGCGCCAGCCCCATATACCGGAGGTGACCAGTTTAAACCTGGCCCTGGTCAGAAAAAAAAAAAATCAATAATCTGTCCTCCACTTCTAAAATTTTATTCACTTCAAAAATGTTTGCATGTTTAAGATCATCCAGTCTGATTCCAGTTTTTGACTGTTACAAATAAAGCCACTATGAATGTTGGTATACAGGTTTTTGTTTTGTTTTGAAACAGAGCCTCAAGCTATTGCCCTGGGTAGAGTGCTGTGACATCACAGCTCACGGCAACCTCCAACTCCTGGGCTTAAGCGATTCTTTTGCCTCAGCCTCCCAAGTAGCTGGGACTACAGGCGCCCGCCACAATGCCTATTTTTTGGTTGTAGTTGTCAACGTTTGGCAGGCCCGGGCTGGATTTAAACCTGCCAACTTTGGTGTGTGTGGCTGGCACCTTAGCTGCTTGAGCTACAGGCACCAAGCCAAGATATACAGGTTTTGTTTTTTTTCTTTTAGAGACAGTCTCAATTTGTCACCCTTGGTAGAGTACTGTGGCGTCATAGCTCACAGCAACCTCCAGCTCTTGAGCTTAGGCAATTCTCTTGCCTCAGCCTCCCGAGCAGCTGGGACTACAGGTGCCTGCCACAATGCCCGGCTATTTTTTGTTGAAGTTTGGCCGGGGCTGGGTTCGAACCCGCCATGCTTGGTATATGGAGCTGGCGCCCTATACACTGAGCCACAGGTGCTGCCTAGTATATATGTTTTTCGCGAACTTAAGTTTTTTAATTTTTTTATTAGTTTTTTTTTTTTTTTTTTTTTTGCAGTTTTTGGCCAGTGCTGGGTTTGAACCTGCTACCTCCGGCATATGGGGCTGGTGCCCACTCCTTTGAGCCACGTGTGCTGCCTAGAAATAAAGCTCCTATTTTTTCTTTTTTTTGCAGTTTTGGCTGGGGCTGGGCTTGAACCCACCACCCCCAATGTATGAGGCCAGTGCCCTACTCCTTGAGCCACGGGCGCCACTGAACTTCAGTTTTTATTTCTCTAGGACCAATACCCAGAGCCAAGGCAGTATTTGTTTATGGGTTTCTATGAATTGCTGCTTTATAGCTACCTCCCACTACCCTGTCTTACAAGTTCTTATTTTGGAAAAAAAGCCTCGACAAGATGGGGTTCCCGTCTTTCCCTGGATTGTATGTTACCTAGGCATTTGAGTCATCCTATGACACTTAGGAGAAGGGTATCCAATATGTATGTATGGAGGCAGCCTTTTTTTTTTTTTTTTTTTTTGAGGCAGAGTCTCCCTGTGTCACCCTGGGTAGAGTTCCATGGTGTCACAGCTCACAGCAACCGCAAACTCTTTTTTTTTTGTTTTTCTGGGTTTTTTGCAGTTATTGGCCGGGGCTGGGTTTAAACCCACCACCTTCGATATATGGGGCTAGGGCCCAAACCCTTTGAGCCCCCGGTGCTGCCCCCCCCCCCTTCTTTTTTTTTTTTTTTTTTTTTTTGAGGCAGAGTCTTACTTTGTCGCCTCCGGTAAAGTATGGCATCATAGCTCACAGCAACCTCAAACCTTGGGCTCAAGCAATTCTCTTGTCTCAGCCTCTGGAGTAGCTGGGATCACAGGTGCCTGCCACAGCGCCTGGCTATTTTTAGAGACAGTGTCTCGCTCTAGCTCAGGCTTGTCTCAAATTCATGTGTTCAGGTGCTCCACCCTCCTCAACCTTCCAGAGTGCTAGGATTACAGGCGTGAGTCACTGCACCCAGCCACCTTTTTCTGAAAGTGCTTTTTTATTTTATTTTATTTTTATTTATTTATTTATTTTTTTAGAGACAGAGTCTCACTTCGTCACCCTAGGTAGAGGGCTGTGGCATCACAGCTCACGGCAACCTCTAACTCTTGGGCTTAGGTGTTTCTTGCCTCAGCCTCCTGAGTAGCTGGGACTACAGGTGCCCACCACAACGCCCAGCTATCTCTGAAAGTACTTTTAATAATTATTATTTCTGGTCCCCTAAAGTTTGTTGCTATTAATCATAAATATCCATCCCACTCCTTACAAGAGGAATAAGAAAGATATGAGGACCTAGAAGGAAAACTGAATGCAATGCCTTGTGTACATGGAGTCCCCTAAGCTGAAAGTCAAGGTAGCTCCACCTCTGGGCTCTCACCCATGAGCGGTGCCCCCAGCAGCACGTGCATATACAGGCTGCAGGGGCCAACCCTTTTGCGCAGGCTGGAGGATGAGGGGAAGAACACATGCAGAAAGATAAAAGTAGTAAAGTGCAGTTTGTATGGGAAGAAAAATACAGTGTCCTTGTGGTGAGGATGGGGTCCAGGAGACCAGAGAAGTGCCAGGGAGGGGGGTCCTGGAGGCACCTTGTAGAAAGTAGCCTGGTGACCTCTAGAGCCAGCAGAGGTTTTGAAGCTGAAATAAGAGGGTGTGAAGATGTAGCAGCAGAGACCAAGGTGAGGTGGTTAGCCGGATAGGGGTCTCCATGTGACTACTCCAGGCCTCACAGATGGACAAACCAGGGTATGCGTGTCTGTGGTCAGTATTTTATTTTTTTAAGCAAAAATGTTAGGTAAAACAAATCCTATCTACTATTACCATAATTTTATAAATAATGTTTCATGTAATGCCGAAAAATTTTATTTTGATTTTATTAAACATGTAGGCTTTATGTTTTCTTTTCTTTTTTTTTTTTTGAGACAGAGCCTCAAGCTGTCACCCTGGACAGAGAGCTGTGGCATCACAGCTCACAGCAACCTCCAATTCCTGGGCTCAAGCGGGTCTCTTGCCTCCGCCTCCCAAGTAGCTGGGACCACAGGCGCCCGCCACAACACCCAGCCATTTTTTGGTTGCAGCCGTCATTGTTGTTTGGTGGGCCCAGGCTGGATTCGAACCCGCCAGCTCAGGTGTACATGGCTGGCACCTTAGCCTGTTGAGCCACAGGCACCGAGCCTGCTTTATGTTTTCTTTGTTTGTCGGAATAGTGAAAACTTGGCTGGTAAACAGCGAGGCCCACAGACTGATGTGTAAGACTCATGGGGGTGAACAGACTCTTGTCTAGACCAGGCAAAGACAGCAAGAGCTTTGAGAAGGCTTGGGGAGGCAGAGGAAGGGCTGGGTCCATGGTGGTTCCTCAGGTTGCTGTGGTAAGTGCCCAGCTTGTGTTCCTGTGAGGAAGGTGGCAGTGCTGAGGACAACCCTGGGGGTTATCAGCCAGGTAGGGAGAGAGACAGAGGAGGGGCCAAGCAGAATGAGCTGTCTGAAGTTTGTCTTGGTGAGTTTGTGTTCTGTGAGGTTTTCAGAGGGAGATACCCAGCGTTCACCCAGGATGGAGGGACATTGCTGGTGCTGACATGTGGTAGATATCCAGGCATGTCAGCCTGGCAGAGCCAAGGAGTGAGCAAGAGCATCTCCGGTGTGCTGAGTGCCTTGGGGACTGGTAGGAACAGTGTGGGAAGGGGGGGTCAGCCCATCGGAGAACCTGGAGAGGCAGGGCTTAGAGTGTCAGAGCAGCTTGGAAGTCATGCTGGCCCTGTGCTGGGAGAGCCATGGGACTGCATGTATTCCTGTTGAGGATGGACATTTGGATATTGGTGTAGAGTTGCTAAGGGTGGATTTGCAGAGAAGTGACCCTTTTGTCCCTGATTGCAGCTTTGTGGCCGTCACCATGTTCTGGAAGTTTGACCTAAACACCACATCCCATGTTGACAAACTGCTGGACAAGGAGCAGGTGACACTGCGGGAGCTGATGGATGAGGATGACATCCTGCAGGAGTGCAAGGCTCAGAACCAGAAGCTGCTGGACTTCCTGTGTAGGCCACAGTGTATGGAGGAGCTGGTGGGCTTGGTCACACAGGACCCACCTCTGGACATGGATGAGAAGGTCCGCTTCAAGTATGTACCAAGGCTGTGACTGGTGCTCAGTGTTCTGGGCAGTGCTGCAGGGAGGTCAGGGCTTTGTGATGGAGAAGCCAGTCTGGACATGTGGAGGCCACTCCCATAGGGTTTATAATTTGTGATGTTCAAAAGTTTGGAATCTCTAGGGCGGCGCCTGTGGCTCAGTGAGTAGGGTGCTGGCTCCGTATACCGAGGGTGGAGGGTGGTGGATTCAAACCTAGCCTCGGCTGAACTGCAACAAAAAATAGCCAGGCGTTGTGGCGGGCCCCTGTAGTCGCTACTTGGGAGGTCGAAGCAAGAGAATCACCTAAGCCCGTGAGCTGTGACTCCACGGCACTCTACCGAGGGCAACAAAGTAAAACTCTGTCTCTACCAAAAAAAAAAAAAAAGTTTGGAATCTCTACTATATGTGTTTTCTCATTCTGAGTTATAATTTTAAATTGGTGCCCGAATGTTTTGAGTGACAGTATGCTGAAGGAAAAAGACAGGTCCCATGGTAAGAGAGGCAGACAGGACTGCAGTGGCTGTGGTATCAATGGGGGCGATCTGAGGTCTGGCAAAATGGCCAGGTAGGAGAGATGTGCAGTATCTGAAGTCTTGATCCTGATCCTGAGAGGTGCTTTGCTTTGTTAGGAAGTTAGTAGTAGGGAAAGGGCAATGTTGCAAGATGGTTGGAGACACAAGGGCTTTGGGTCAGGACAGAAGAGTGTGAATAGGAGGAGCTTAAGTGACAGGGAGAACAGGACAGACTCAGCCTCCTGGCTTTTTGTCTCAGCTCTATGAGGAAGCCACATGTCTTACAGTGTCCCCAGGTGGACAGCAAGGGTCAGGTTAGATGCGGCAGCCTTGTGAGCAAGTGTGAAATACGTGTGTGGTTGTAAAGTCTTAAGATAGGTTCATTGGCTGCCACCAAAGGAGCTGGGGGAGGATGGTGGCCCATGAGGTGCGTCTCACACAATGCAGAGGCAGTATCCCTGAGCCAGGTGAGTGCCGTGGTAGCAGTGGCAGGTGGGGCCTCATGTGCAGGGGTGGCCTGTGCTTCAGCCTCCCTCTAGTTCCAGAGCCAGCAGTAGCCATCAGGGAATAGCAGGAGGCGAAGACTCCAGTACGTCTCTCTCCTGCATGCTAGCCTGAGCCAGGGGAGGCCAGGCAGCTATGTGGCTGGACAGGGGTCTGCTGCCCAAGAATGGGAATTCTCTTTACTAGGATATGGACACTGTTCAATCACCAGGAGCACATAGTTATAACTGTTAGTTTGGATAATGCAGGGAACACTACTATACTTGACCAGTTTTCAGTGAACGAAGTTATATGTATATTCCCTACAATTGGATGTAATGGAGAGGAGATACTGATTAATAATACACATTCCCAAATGTGGGACATTAGTGGCTAAGAGTCTCTTTGTTCTTCTTGGAACACAAACTGTACTAATCTGGAGTTGTGTCGTTGTTGTGGACAGTACAGGCAAGGAGAGGGTCTCTATACCTGGAGAAAAACTCTACAAATTCTTAGCACATGAGGGCCTAAGGAAAGCTGGACTGTTGATGTTTGCTAATAAACAAGATATTAAAGAATACGTGACTGTAACAGAAATCTCTCAGTGTTTTTGTGTGTGTGTTTGGGGGTTTTTTTGCAGTTTTTGGCTGGGGCATGGTTTGAACCCACCACCCCCAGTATAAGGGGCCCTATTCCTTGAGCCATAGGTGCTGCCCTATCTCTCAGTTTTTTTCTTGATGCATTTTTTTTTTTTTTTTTTTTTGAGACAGAGCTTCAAGCTGTCCCCCTGGGTAGAGTGCTGTGGCATCACAGCTCACAGCAACCTCCAACTCCTGGGCTCAAGCGATTCTCCTGCCTCAGCCTCCCAAGTAGCTGGGACTACAGGTGCCCGCCACAACGCCCGGCCATTTTTTGGTTGCAGCCATCATTGTTTTTTGGTGGGCCCAGGCTGGATTCAAACCCGCCAGCTCAGGTGTATGTGGCTGGCGCCTTAGCCTGTTGAGCCACAGGCGCCGAACCTATTTCTCAGTTTTTGAAACTAACTTCTATCAAAGATCACCTGTCGTATGTCTAGCCCTGCTGTGCCCTTACTGGGAAAGACTGTGCCAGGGACTTTAATGGCAATGTTGTGACTTAAGATTTGATGATCTCCACCAACCTCTTCTCATAGACTTTGTATAAATGAAGTGCTAGACCTCATCTGAAGCTGCAAAAATTAATGGTTTAGATATATTTATAATAAACTGATGTAAACTTTTTCTATGAGAAGAAAAATTAAGACTACTTATTTAGAATAGGGTCAGCAAACCTGATCCTGGTTGTGCAGTCTGTGAGGTGAGAATGGTCTTACTTTTTTTTGAGGCAGAGTCTCAAGCTGTTGCCCTGGGTAGAGTGCCGTGGAGTCATAGCTCACAGCAACCTCAAACTCTTGGGCTTAAGCGATTCTCTTGCCTCAGCCTCCCAAGTAGCTGGAACTACAGGCATCTGCCACAACGTCTGGCTATTTTTTCTTTTTTTTTAGGCAGAGCCTCAAGCTGTCACCCTGGAAAGAGTGCCGCAGCATCACAGCTCACAGCAACCTTCAATTCCTGGGCTCAAGCGAGTCTCCTGCCTCTGCCTCCCTAGTAGCTGAGACTACAGGCTCCCGCCACAACTCCCGACCATTTTTTCGTTGCAGCCATCATTGTTATTGGGCGGGCTGGGCTGGATTCGAACCCGCCAGCTCAGGTGTACATGGCTGGCGCCTTAGCCCGTTGAGCCACAGGCGCCGAGCCGACGTCTGGCTATTTTTAAGTTGTAGTTGTCATCATTGTTGTTTGGCGGGCCTGGGTTGGATTTGAACCCACCAGCTCCGATGTATGTCGCTGGCGCCCTAGCCACTTGAGCTATAGACGCCGAGCCTGGTCTTACATTTTTAAATGATTGGAAAAAATCAAAGAGGGAATAATATTTTGTTCCATGTGAAAATGGCATATAATTCACATTTCAGTGATTACCAATTAAGGTTTAATGGGCAGGGCCACACATCTACATACAATGCACATTGAGGAGTTGCAATAGAGACTATCAAAATGTTTGATTATCTGGCCCTTTACAGAAAACCTTTGCTGACTTTTGTTTAGAAAATAGAGTAGGATGGGGAGACAGGCATGCCTGTGGAAGTCAGTACTTAATTAGGATGGTTAGTCAGGTGTCCTCTGACAAGGGGAGCCATGTTGGTTATAAGGGAAGAAAAAGAGTTTTTTTTTTTTGCAGTTTTTGGCCGGGGCTGGGTTTGAACCTGCCACCTCTGGCATATGGGGTCGGCGCCCTACTCCTTTGAGCCACAGGCGCTGCCCAGAAAAAGAGTTTATGGGGCCGGGCTTGGTGGCTCACACGTATAATCCCAGCACTTGGGAGGCTGAGGCGGGTGGATTGCCGGAGCTCACAGATTCGAGACCAGCCTGAGCCAGAGTGAGACCCCATCTCTAAGAATAGCTGGGCGTTGGGGTAGGCACGGGTAGTACCAGCTACTCGGGAGGCTGAGGCAAGAGAATCACTTGAGCGCAGGAGTTTGAGATTGCTGTGAGCTATGACACAGCATTCTACCAAGGGCAACAAAATGATACTCTATCTCAAAAAAAAAAAAAAGAAAAAGAAAGAGTTCTTTGTTCCCAAGAAGTCACAGTTTAGGGTTAGGATGGCTATAGTTCCAGATTTGTGGTCTAGGGCTCATCTGGCCAACACATGTTGTCTCAACATTGCTATTAATAGTCCCCATCCTCTCACTCCCAAATATGTCCCAGTTTGGTGACAAGTTGGAACAAAGTGGCAGGATTCAGGGAGGAGAGCTGGGAGATCTTTGTGGGTCAAGATAGGGGATCTCAGAGCTGCATCAATGAGCCAGGAGAGTTTGGGAGAAATTAGTAGTAGATAAAAACAAAACTAAACAGGCTGGGCACAGTGGCTCATGCCTGTTACCCTAACACTCTGGGAGGCTGAGGGGAATGAATAGCTTGAAAGCTTACAAGTTCAAGACCAGCCTGAGCAAAAGTGAGACACTGTGTCTACTAAAATAGAAAAACTGAGGCAAGGATTGCTTGAGCCCAAGAGTTGGAGGTTGCTGTGAGCTTTAAGGCCATGGCACTTTACCCAAGGTGACAGCTTGAACCTCTCTCTCAGAAAAGAAAAAAATTAAGCAAACAAAGCAACAAGAAGGCTGAAAACCCTGGGAAAAACTCCAGTAAGCAAAGCAACAGGCAGCCAGAGGGGTAGAGCCACTTGACTACAGCAGCATTTATATGTCCATGCTAAGGCAGACACAGGATAGTTGCTTAACTGAAAATCATGGTACAATTTTGTAGGGAGGATAAGGGAGAGGGAAGTCAGGTGAAGCTTCACCTTCCATTGTAGGAAGTCAGTCCATAATGTCTAAAATTGATAAATGAAGGAGAAAGGTGTGTGTGTATCATTCAGGGAGGTTAACGTCAGGGAGCACTGCCAACGGAGGATACAGGGGTCATCTTCCAGCAGTGACCTGGAGCGGGGCCTCTGTCCTCACCAGCTCTGTCAGCAGAGGTCTCAAAGTACATACTGCTTGTATAAAAACATTAAAGCAGGCTGGGTGAGGTGGCTTATGCCTCTAATCCTAGCATTCTGGGAGGCTGAGGTGAGTGGATTGCCTGAGCTCATGAGTTCGAGACCAGCCTGAGCCAGAGCCAGAGCGAGACCCTGTCTCTAAAAAAATAGCCGGGTATTGTGGCGGGTGCCTGTAATCCCAGCTACTTGGAAGGCTGAGGCAAGAGAATTGCTTGAGCCTAATAATTTGAGGTTGCTGTGAGCTGTGACGCAACGGCACTCTACTGAGGGTGACAAAGTAAGACTATCTCAAAAACAAACAAAAAAGCAGTTTTGTTGAGACTGGTCTGAGTGCAGTGGTGCTTATAACAAATTGATTACAACTAGTTACAGTTTTCATTGTTCATTCCCCACTCCCACTGTTCTGCTTAACTAGCCTTATAATAAACAAACCTGTTTCTTTTGAGAAAAGAAACAGGATGGCTGGGTGAGGTTGTAGCTAAAGGAATAAGTAGGGTTAGGATTATTCTTCAACAATAGGGAAGAGGTAGGTGTGATGGTGACTCCTGTGGTCCCAGCTACTTGATAGCTAAGGTGGGAAGATCACTTGAGCCCAGGAGTGCAGGGCTGCAGTGCCCTATGATCACACCTATGCACAACCACTGCACCCACTTGGGCAGCTTAGTGACACCTGTCTCTTTGAAAAGAAAAGTGTGGAATATGTTTGTAGGCCAGGAGTTGGAAAACTTTATCTGAGAAAGGTCAGATGGTGAAAATTTTAGGCTTTGTAGGCCATAAGTTCTTTTGCAGCTATTCTACTGTGAAGTGGTAGTGTGAAAGCAACTACACAATGTAGTAAATGAGTGCTTGTAGCTGCGTTCCAGTAAAACTTGGCCAGTGCCAGTGCTTCTCCAGACTCTAGGCCACTCCCAGGTCAGGCAGACCTCCTTCAACAGCCCTCGGGGTTTTGCCTGCAGTACTGGCTGGACACTCTTAGGACAACAGGCTTATGGAGAGCTCTTCCCCAAAGCTGAGAGTCTTCCTGAGATGTGCCTGCTCCTGGGTGATCTGGGCCAAGTAGCAGCCCTGTGCCTGCTGAGAGCCACAGGCTGCTCCAGGCAGTGAGGCCCAAGGGTTGCCTCTTCCTCAAGCCCTGATGCACAGCTGGCCCCACCCCTGTGGAGCCGGCAAGATGCTCATTTATTTTCCAGAGTCAGTGCTGCCTGCTCTTGCTGGAGCCCTGGCAGAAGGTGCCATCCCTGGGATGGAAACAGTGGCAGCCATGTGTCCCAGCCCTAGAACCACGTGGATGATGTACCTTGTCTTGTGAATGAAGTTCCTGTCTAGTTTGCTTGTCAAGTTCTGGATTGTTTGACAAAGTAAAAGGTCAGCAGATAGATAGCAAGGTATCAGTTTGTTACTACTTATAAAGCAGTGTCCTTTATATAAACTCTGGGTTGTGGGCTTCCTCACTGTTAACTGGAATCAGCACTGCTTACTCTGAAGGAAGGAGCCCTGGGTCAGGGCGGGCCCCCAGCAAGCACATGATGCCCAGAATTACTTGGTGCACTTGAGGGCAGACCTGAGAGGATCTGGAAAGAACACTTGGCCGTAAGGATTCCTGTACCCTTGGCCTACTCTGATAATCCCATCGCTCATCTTCGGTGATTTCTTTTTCCTCTTCCTCAGTTTATTTCCCATAGTAAATTATGTTCTCTGGAAGCTTCCAGATAGAGTTTCTGGGGGCGATGCTTTAGGACCACACGTCTGAGAGTGCTTTCTCCTCATGCTGTGCGAGACCTCCTCTTGTTTGAAGTACGGTTCAGTGCCTCTCCTGGGATTTTGGAGACTTTTGTTGTCCTCTTTCTCACAAGTCTGGTGGAACAAGCCCTGACTCTTGCATGTCACTTGCTTTCTTTCCTTCCTGAGGGCATTTAGGTCCTTTTCTGAACCCTGTTCCAGGATTTCCTAATAATGTGAAATTATTCTCTGGTCAAGACAGGGATCCCAGAGCTGCATTGTTGAGTCATAATCAGAGTTTGGGAATAGTTCGTGATAGAAACTAACAAGATAATGAGAAAGCTATTAACTCTGGAGAAAAACATACATGTAAGCAAATATATCCAGAGTGAACAGATGAGCTCCGTTGCAGATGAGCTCCATGTGCCCATACACCTGGCATGCTAGGGGCTCCATGGCCTTTCAGTCTGTCAGTTTTTGACATTAGCAGAAATTTCTTTTAGTATTTTCTTTTTTTTTTTTTTTTTTTTTTTAGAGACTGAGTCTCACTTTATCGCCCTCGGTAAAGTGCTGTGGCGTCACACAGTTCACAGCATCCTCCAGTTCCTGAGCTTAGGCAATTCTCTTGCCTCTGCCACCCAAGTAGCTGGGACTACAGGTGCTGCCACAACACCTGGCTTTTTTTTTGCTGCAGTTGTCATTGTTTAGCTGGCCCTGTCTGGGTTCAAATCCACCAGCCTGGGTGTATGTGGCTGGCACCCTACATACTGAGCTACGGGCGCTGCCAAAAGCTTATAGTTCTTATTCACAGAAACACAGTCCTACTGTATCATCTCTGAGAATATTAGAGGTTTTGTTTGTTTGTTTGTTTGTTTGTTTTGAGACAGAGCCTCAAGCTGTCACCCTGGATAGAGTGCTGTGAGCTGCAATTCTTGGGCTCAAGCGAGTCTCCTGCCACCGCCTCCCAAGTAGCTGGGACTACAGGTGCCCACCACAACGCCCGGCTATTTTTTGGTTGCAGCCATCATTGTTGTTTGG
>CAUYRH010153606.1:0-10000 GCA_963574655.1 Perodicticus potto | reverse complement strand
TCTTCAATAGGCTTTACAGTTTTAGCACTTGAATTTAGGTTTTTGGCTTACTTTAACTAACCTTTTTATATTAATTGTGTTTGAATTAGAGGCTCAATTTTATTCTTTCTCATATGGCTATAGAGTTCTCCCAGCACCGTTTGTGGAAAGGAATATTCTTTCCCCATTGAATTGTCTTGGTACCCTTGAAAAAACGGGCTGACCACAAATCTCAAGATTTACTTCTGGGCTTTCAAGTCAACTCCACTGATTTACAGGTGTAAACTATTTTTGGTACCACACTGTCTTGATTACTGCCTCTTTCTAATAAGTTTTGGAGCTGGGATGTGTGAGTTCTCCAACACTGTTCTTCCATTTCAAGTTGTTTGATCTTTCTGGGTTCCTTGAAATTTTATACGAATTTTAGAATCAAGTTGCCAGCTTCTATGAAGAAGTCACCAGTCAATTCTGATTATTGGATATCAGTAGATCTATCAGTAGATCCATTATTTGGAGAGTACCGTGGTCTCAATAATATAAAGTCTTCTAATTCATGAACATGAGATATTTTCCATTTATTTAGATTTTCAATTTCTTTCAACAGTACTTTCTAATTTACAGAATATAAGTTTTGCATTTCATTTGTTAAATTTACCTACAAATATTTTATTCTTTTGATGACATTAGAAATGTAGCTGTAAATTTCATTTTTGGATTGTTAATTGTAAATGTACAGAAATACAATTACTTTTTGTGACTTGATCTTGTATATTTCAGCTTTACTGAATGTGCATATTAATTCATTTAGGCATTAGACATTTTAGTGTATTTTTAAGGGCATCTGTGAGTAGAGACAGTTTTCCTTCTTCATTTTCAATTGGGATAAGTTTTATTTCATTTTCTTGCCTAACTACTAGATCATGCATGACAATGCTGAATAGAAGTTGTGAGAGTAGGTATTCCTGTCTTGTTCTTGATTGTAGACTAAAGTGTATGGTCTTTTACCTTTCAGTACTATTCTTGTTGTGGGATGTTTTTGGTAAATGCCCTTCATCAGGTCAAGGACGTTCCCACCTATTCCAAATTTGGTTACTGTTTTTATCATAAAAGGGTTTTGGATTTTGTTAAATTTTGGCAAATGACATAATATGTTAATGAGTTTTGAATGATAAACCAATCTTGTATTTTTAGAATAAATCTTGTTTGACCATGATGTATAATTCCCTTTTTGTTAAATGTTACTGGATTTATTTACTAGTATTTTGTTGAGCTTTTTAGGTTTAGCCTCATAAAGGATATTTGGTCTGTTGTGGATTTTTCCCATTTTCTACTTTCTAGTAATGTCTTTATCTGGTTTTGGTATCAGGGCAATACTGGGCTCATAGAATGAGTTAAAACATGTTCTTCCTCTGCTATTTTCTGGAAAGATGGTGAAAATTGGTATTAGGCAATGGGTAGACTTCACCATCTAGGACAAGTTTAAGTGAATGTTCCTGATTTTACTCCACTGGGAGTCCAAGGTCTCTTATCTTAATGATCCTGTGAATTCCTGGTAAGTGGTGCCCTACCCACTGAGCCACGAGCACTGCCCAAATTTTTGAACTTTTTATGTTTTTGAATGTGGGGCTAAAAAAGGGGAGTGATCAGAGAGTTCGGGAGGGTCCGTCCACCCTGACCCCCCCTACATCCTCAGCTGCTTTCTTCCTCAGCTCACCGGCTGTGAACGAGTCATCATTGTAGTCTAGCCATGTCTAGGCCTTGGAACTTTTACCCAGAGTCTGGTTTATCTAAGTCTTTTTCATCAATAGCAGGGGTATTTTTTCCTAAAAGCAATTCCTCCCTGCTAAGACAATTAAGCATTTTACTTATTGTTACTTTACTCAAAGACCATTTATGTGGGATCTGATTGGAGTCCTTAGGGTTATTTGCAAAACCTCTGAAACTGAACTCAAAAGAGAGTTAGTCAGATTTCCGAGGGGGCTGTGACCCTACAGAAGCTTAAAACTGCAGCAAAACAGAGTAAAGCGCATTTGCTTCTGCGCCTGCAGCAGAACTCTCCCCTTCCCTACGGAAGCATTTTACAAAGCTTCCATTTTTGTGCAGATGGCGACTGAGCAGGGGTGCTGGCTTTGAGGACTCCCCATTTTTAAGCTGGTGTTTTCCTCTTCAGTTCTCCTCCGTAAGTACTCAGGGCTTCTCCATGGGCAGCACTCATCAGGCCAGAAGTACTCAGGGCTTCTTCAAGGGGCGTTTTCTTAATGACATGCACGGGCTCAGAGAAGAGTGATCAGGAAGAGAGTGACTACTTTAGCGTCCTTCTCCTCTGGAGGTAACGGTTTGGGAACAGCTTGGCAGCTGACGAGGACGTCTGATGGAGAAAGACTTGATTGAGCATGCGGCAGCACTGCCCTTTCCGCGGGACATTCCTCCTCTGGTACTTGTAGAATAGACAGACACTGAAACCACAGGAATGTTCTTATCTTTGATCATCGGACTTTTGATTTCTTTGCATTAAGAAAATGTGCTGCCATTTTCTCTTTAGGGTCAGAAGTGTCTCACTGGAATTCAGATTCCTACAGAATATTAAGGCCCAGAGAGCTCCTTTTGTTCTTGTGTGGCTTTGGGGTGGGATGTGAGGCTTTCTACTAAATCAGACTGTCTGCCTGTAGAAATCATTTGCGTGTCTCGCTGACCCTTGAACTTTTGCTATGCTCCTGTTAGTCTGAAAACCACATCCATAATTTATTTCAACAACAAAGAAATTTTAGGGATTCCTCTGTGCTCCAAGCAAATGTTGTCTATTACTCAGAATAGAAATCACGGTGTCAGGATTTCAACATCATGAATAATGGTTACTGTTATTTCCTAACTTTCTTTTGCTCTCCCTGTTTTCTGTTTTGTTTTGAGACAAGTTCTCACTCTGTGGAGTGAGTGGAGAGTGGCATGCAGTGACACGATCACAGCTCACTGCAACTTCCAATTCTTGAGCTCAAGTGATCCTCCTGCCTCAGCCTCCCAAAATGCTGGGACTACAGGCATGAGCTATCATACCAAAGGAAAAAAATGCTTACGTGGCAAGAGTGAGAAATATATAAAATCACTCTTTCAATATTGTTAACTTTAAGAAGTATCTTTTGTGGGTGGCACCTGTGGCTCAAGGGAGTAGGGTGCTGACCCCATATGCTGGAGGTGGAGGGTTCAAACCCAACCCCAGCCAAAAACTGCAAAAAAAAAAAAAGAAGTATCTTTTGTTTATCTAGATTCTAAGGTATTTCTGAAATGAAAAAAAAAAAAAATTGTTAGAGCTCCTAAAGAAATGCAAGAGGCCACATAAGGAGCTAAGCCATATAGCTGTCATCTCACCCCTCTAACAAGAATAGTGTTTCATGCTCGTTTGGTGAGTGAACACAGTATCGTGCTGGGGTTGAAGCTGTGTGCTTTCTGTCGCATGTACTTGACTTTTGTTCCATGATTCCTTTTGATTACTCCAAAGAAGAAAGGAAAACAATAGAAATAGTTTGTTTGCTATTTAGTTAAGAAAGCAATATCCTCCTCATTACTCCAAAGTGTACAAGGAGTTTAATCCATTGATTCCTTCATCAGGTGGGAGCTGGTTATGGTTATGGTTACAGGGATGTTAGGGTCAGTGGCAGGAGCTTCTGTGGGCTGCATTCTTTACGGCAGTGTTTTTAACCTGTTTTGTCTCACGGCACACTCGAACCTATAGTAAAACTTCCAAAACTTCAGCACAGTTAAGTTGATCCAAAAAAAAAAAAAAAAAAAAAGTAAAATAAAAAAGAATATACTTCCTGTGCTTTGAACTTCTTTCAAAAAGAATTTAATTAATGACCTTTAAAAATTTTCATGGCACACCTAAGGTCCTCTCACAGCACACTGGTGTTCCCTGGCACATTGGCTAAAAATCACTGCTGTAGGGGGTTGACTGTGACAGCTGATGGTGTGGAAAGAGGCACCACACGCCTGCACACACAAGGGAGGGGCCTCCACGTGCAGAACAGGCTTTGGACCACTGAACACTAAGTAAGTACTGAACTTACTTAGGAAAGGTGAGCTGGTGTGGGGGCCTTGAAGGATGCTCTTAGTTGAGGAGCTGGAGAGGAAGCCATTAGTCACTTTGTGTAGAGCTTTGTGGACAGAGCTGAAGACTTTGATTTCTGAGTCAAAATCTTTCTGTCCTGACTCTGGCAGGGCCTTTCGAGTTCTGAGACAGTTCTGTTGGCCTTTCCTGGAGGCAGTGTTCCCCCAAACTCTTTATTCTGGCTGGATAGCTGGCAGAGTCATTTAAGAGAGTGCCACCTCTAGCCACCTGGAGGAGTCTTTATGGACAGATGGTGCTAACATGGTTCAAGCTTCTTTTTATCAGGAAGCTGTGTCATCAACACATACAGTCTTGTCTTTAAACTGAGAAGCTTTCTGAGGCTCTATTTAAAGAGGATTTTCCCCCAGAAGGAGTGTAGGTGCCAGCTGCCAACGCTGGTTTTTTTTTCTTTTGTTGTTGATGTATTATTACTTACTTGTCAAAGGCTCTCTTTGTGTTAATTCCTTTGTTTTGTAATCCTGAAAGCCATTCTGATTTGCTTATGCAATGATAAGAAAGTTTCCCTAATCAATTTTTTTTTTTTTTTTGAGACAGAGTCTCAAGCTATCACATTGGGTAGAGTGCCATGGCATCATAGCTACAGCAACCTCAAACTCTTAGGCTTAAGCGATTCTCTTGCCTCAGCCTCTCAAGTAGCTGTGACTACAGCTACCTGCCACAATGCCCAGCTATATTTATGTTGCAGTTGTCATTGTTGCTTTAGCTGTCCTGGGCCGGGTTCAAATCCGCCAGCATCGGTATATGTGGCTGGCACCATAACCGCTGTGTTACAGGCACTGCCCCCTAATCGAATTTACCAAGAGTTGAAATAATAAAGGGATGAGTGCTTGTGATGAAGACACATCCTTGTAGAGCAAGCCCCAGCTGGTCCCCATACTGCCAGGTAATAAGCTGAGTGACAAAGGAAAAATGTGCAGGCTTCTTTGGGCCCCCCAAGTTTGCATTTTATGAAGAGGAAATGCTATCCATTCTAATCAGGATGTAGGCCGTTGTGAGAATAAAATGAAGGTGTTGATGTGAATGTGTTGACATGAAGGATACAGGAGCAGTAACGGTTAGACCAGAGCCTGCTGCCAGCCGCAGCTCTGAGTTTCAATGCCCAGTGGTGGAATCACGCCCCCTCCCTTGCCTTCCAGTGTGTGACCTGAACCAGTCACCTAATCCGCGCGAGCTGCCACCTCACTTCTGTAAAATAGAGACAGAGACAGCAGCTTCAAAATCCTGCAGGGATCAAATGGGATGATGTGCTGGGTGCCTCCCACTCAGAGCCAGCAGGAGGCAGCTCCAGCCCCGGCCTCCCTCGGGCTCTGTATCTCCCTAGTGGGAAGGCTGAGGACTGGGCTAACGGTCACAAGGTTCCTAACGCGAGACGCTGCCTTGCACCTCCAGCGCTCACATCAGGGCTTGCTCCTCACCTGTCCTCAGTGCCACCTCCCCTTCTCTTCATACATCCCCAAGACACATGATTGCAGTTTGGTTTCTGAGGATGGTTCACCAAAATGTGGCATATTGTGGAGAGGCTGACCCACGAGGAGTGGGGTGCGGTGCACTGTGGTACAGGAAGGTGGGCACTGGAGGCCGATGTGGTCTGAGGCAGTGGGGCCCGTACTCCACAGCTGGTGCTGGATGGGGGCTTTGCGGTGACCCAGGAGGGCTGGTCCTCTGCTCTCCCTCTGTATGGCGGGAAATGTCATTGTTAGAGACCTGTGGGGCAGGGGATGCGTGTGGGTGTGACTAGATTCCCCGTGGAACAGAAGATGGAACTAAGTGAGTGTATATATCTTTACATATCATCCCCTAATACGGGTATTACACAGCTTACAAACCTTTTTCTGAAGTCTAACATTAGCTTCCATACCAAGAAATGTTTTAGGCCTTTAATTTTTAGAAGCAATACGACAGAAAGTTTCTAAATAACTGATTTACAATCAGAAACTGAAACACAGTTGTAAAGTATAGGACATTAATGAGGGTGATCTCTTTATTCCTCTAGAAACCTGTTTTTTCTCTTTACCTATAAAAGTGGCATGTGCTCATGATCTTCAAATTCAGAAGCATATAAGGAAAAAAAGCTAGACATGCTTCTGTTTTAGCATTTGTTACAAATATTACAATTAATGTCTGTAAGCCAAAAATGCTGTATCACAAAAAGTTGTAGACTATTTCTTGTAAATCTTTTCATTATCACTGATTATGTAAATGATGTGTTCATAATGTATTATCGAGAAATGCTAGATTAATAAGTGCGTATATAAATAAATGACTCCTTGGCTATTTTGAAACCTTTTTTTCTGTAGAAGTATGAGAATCAAATAAATACCTGAGAAAACTGAGATCCTTGGCATCAACGTTACAGGCAGAGTGAGAAAGTAAAGATAAATGAGATGCTTGCATATAGTAAATTTAATCTACAAAGCTACCCCCAGTTGTTGAAGGTACCATGCTTCTCTAAGTTCATTTGGAAGACGTATTAACTGTTCTACAGAGATCTTGAGTAATTTGCCCACCTAATTCAGGAATATTTTTCTCTTGTGTTTATTTTTGTTTCTTAAGAGTGGCATAATTTTTAATGATTCATATTCTCCAGAGTAAAGCTAGAAGTATTTTATTTCGAGTGAAACTTAATTTTCAAAGAATTTTAAATATTAATATGCGCATAGGTTTGTAGAGAATTTATTAGACAGTTACTGGAATTTAGCATGATTTTTTAAATTTATTTTTTATTAAATCGTAGCTGCATACATTAATGCAATCATGAGGTACAATGTGCTGGTTTTATATACAATTTGAAATATTTTCATTGAACTGGTTAACATAGCTTTCATGGGATTTTCTTAGTTATTGTGCTAAGACATTTATATTTGAAATTTTTCAATATCCATTGGCGGAATTGGCCCATAGGGGTGCAGTTCCGGAATCTGCCCATAGGGGTGCTGTTTCTAACGGTGAGCGCGGGTTCTAATGTGTGTGAGAACGTGTGGCCCTTCTCCCACCCTCCCCTCACACCATTGTATCTCTCTCTAAGGCCCCAGTTCATATTCAGTCATTTCATCGGCCTTCGTGTAAGTTCTCCAAATAAACTGTGAACTTTTTCACCCTAAAAGTTCTTCCATTTGGGGTGGTGCCTGTGGCTCAAGGAGTAGGGTACCAGCCCCATGTACCAGAGGTGGTGGGTTCAAACCCAGCCCCAGCCAAAAACTGCAAAAAGAAAAAAAAAAAAAAGTTCTTCCATTTGGTCATATCCTTTACAAAACTTAAATCCCACTATTTACTTACCTTCTCATCTAGGCAGTGTCAGAAATTGTTCCAAGTGATTTATAAGAATTCATTCACCCATTCCTCTGACAGCCTGCCTAAGCAGGCTCCTGACGTCCTGTAATTTAGCCTTTGCTTTCACAGTTTATAGTTTCACCTTCCCTTTTTTATTAACTAGTTGTTGATCTCAGGACTTGGTAACTATGACTTGTTTAAGATAAGTCAGTGTCTATGTCAATTTAAATGACAATAGTAAACTGAATAATTAATTTTTGCATTATATTGTTGAGAATCTGAAATCTGTAAAAGTTTGGAACGGTTACTTCCTTTTTCTGCCTTTGTATGAAAATGGACTTAAGATGTCTACATCTTAGGTCATATAATAGTAACCTTATTTTTGTTTTATTTAACTCTTAGGTTTGGTGATGGTTATACAGTCAAAGTTTGGCTCTGTAAGGAAACAAATCAACATCGCATTATTTCTGACTGCCTGAAGCTCTATTTCCCAGGGATCCAGTTTAAGGTAGTGCTAATATTCTGCATTACTTCTTTGTTTTGGGCTAAAAAGATGTATAAACATAACTTCACTTGTTTTTCTCTTTTTATTCTGTGCTGCTGTGTCTCAGCCTCATTGCAAAGTATAGGTAATGGTTCCCTTCCCAAAATAGCACAGATACTTGATATTGTTCAGCCACTGTGAAGAATACCAAGCCTGGATTGCCCAGAGAAGACTGTGGTTGCACATCACCCGCTGTCTGCGGCCACACCTGCCTTGCATGGCTCATCTTACTGGAATGGAAGATTGCAACAGCTAATTTCTTCCTTGTATTTGCTAAGGGGCTTATAGGCTTGGTATCTTCAGTATCATTTCAAAGAAGAGCCCCGTGCTTGGGATTAATACCCCCTTCAAACATGACGTGATCCAGTGTGGTCCCTGAGCGAGCCCTGTCTTCATCACCTGGGACCTGTTAGACACCTGTTAGGCAGGCAGAATCTCAGGCCCCAGCCTGCTCAGTTTCAATCTGCTTCTCAACACGGTGATCTGGTGATGCTCATGCACATTGAAGATGGAGAAGCAGTGTCTGACATTCTTTAGAAAACTGCAGCATGGTAGTTTATTGTAAATTCTAATAGTCTAGGGCCCATAAAGTTGCTATTCCCTACTTATTTTAACAACTATTTAGTAAATCCTCCTACAACTGCTCTGTGAGACACTGTCATTCATGTTCATGGACCGCTCTGAGCAAACCTATAAGACAGACATTACGTAATCTCCATTGGCACACGTCAAAACAAGGATCAGAAAGGTTAATCCCTTACCAAGAGTTGCCCGGCTGATAATGAGGACATCTGAGAGCTGAGCCCGATCCCCAAGGGCACTTTCATCCATCTTTGTGCAGCCACCTCTGCTGCCTTCGTCTAGAACACCTGTAGGCCCCTCTGATCCCCTTAGGGGGGTCTTCCCTGGGCTATGGCAAGGAGGAAGCCATCAGGGCACGAATACAAACAGCAGCACGAATACAAACAGCAGCACGAATACTTCACAGTAAGCTTCCGTCAGTAAATGTTCATTGAAGACTTGTGAAATTAAGTCTATACACCTGGTGTTTATGTGTGAGGGTTCAGAAAACATAACTAAATGTATTGGCCAATTTAAATGTCGCATGAGATCAATTTTGTCTAATGACTGATAATCATGTGATACATTTTTATTTTTCTTAATTTTGGGGTTTTAGGGACAGCACCTCAATTTATTGGAATATCATGTGCCAAAAAGGTGGGGATGCTTAGCTGACTTGTTCAAAGTTCTGGAGAACAATAAGACCTTCTTGAACATCAAGCATTACTCCATTAACCAAACCACCTTGGAGCAGGTACGGTACCCTCGAAGGTCAGCAGGCTCAGTCTGGTCTGCTCCTCAGGCCTAATCTAGCCAATTGTTGCATTAGCCAGATCGCTTCTTTACCTCACCATTTAATTAATCTTGTTCAACTTTGCAAAACTCTAATTAGAATGGAGAGTGTTCCGAGTTTTGTTTATCGTATGCCCTTCACTTGAGATAGTCAATGGACTTTAATTCATTCATGGTTACACAGGGCATTCAGTAAGTTAAATCGTGTCCCAGTATCCTTATCCATTATACTCAGCCCCCCAAAGGCATGGGGGCTCCATTGGAATCACATGATAGCTAACTCTGGGGGAAATCGCAAGGGATTGATTTGCTAAGAACATCAGAAACGTAAAAATACATCACAACTTCTTTCTAAAGCCACACGTAGGGGACTGAGAACTTCCAGGGGATCTGTTAATTGTCTAGAAATACTCACCATCCTGGACTTGCACTCTCAATGGATTTACATGTTCGTATGTGGGGTCTTATGAATTCATGACTTGTGACTTTTAGGACAAGCTGGGCAGTGTTCAGAGAGGATGTCGCCCCTTCCAATAGTTGAGACAAAAAGTAGAAAAAATTCTTATAGGTCAACAACTATTTTATTATTTCTACAGATATTTATTAATTTTGCTACTGAGCAGCAGCAAACTCCGCAACCTCCTCTTATTCCATCCATTGACCGTCATCACCCGCCTGTCTAAGCGCCAACAGAAGAAATTTTCATAAAGAATAAAGCCTTGTCTTTGCAATTA